>QJNZ01000543.1:0-64246 GCA_004155055.1 Monosporascus sp. CRB-8-3
GGGGGGGGGTATTAAACGTTTCCGATCTGTTTTTTAATTAAAAATATTACGAATTTGTAATCCCGTAGGAAGGTTATTAATGTTTATAATTTTTTAAAGATAGGCTTACGGATAAAATCTTTTAAGCTTGTTTAATAACCTTAAAAAATATAAGATGCGGGAATAAGGTTGGCGTATTATCGTTACTTATAAAAGGAAAATAGTATAAGTTACTTTGATAAAAAAATTTTAGTCGTACCGGTAAGATATAGGTAAGTTAAAGGCGAACAAAATAATATTAAATAAAAAGATAACGGCGTAAGTTGTTTTTATGAAGCGATCGTAATTATACCGGCAGGATATGGGTAAAGTAAAGGCGAATAAGTATAAGGTATTGCTATAAAGGGTAAAGGTAAATTAGATTTGTACCGGCAAGATATAAACAAGTTAAAGGCGATTAGGTATGAGGTATTATTATAAAGGGTAAAAATAAGTTAAAGTTATGCCGGCAGGATATAGGTAAAATAAAGGCGTTTAGGTATAAGGTATTGTTATAAAAAGTAAAAATAAGTTAAAGTTGTACCGGTAAGATATAGGTAAAGTAAAGGCGAATAGGTATAAAATATTGCCATAAAGGGTAAAGGTAAATTAAAGTCGTACCGGTAAGATATAGGTAAGGTAAAAGTAAATAGGTATAAGGTATTGCTATAAAGGGTAAAGGTAAGTTAAAGTCGTACCGGTAGGATATAGGTAAGGTAAAGGCGAATAGATATAAAATATTGCTATAAAGGGTAAAAATAAGTTAAAGTCGTACCGGCAGAATATAGGTAAGGTGAAGGCGAACGGGTATAAAATATTACTATAAAGGATAAAAGTAAGTTAAAGTTATACCGGCAGGATATAGGTAAAATAAAGGCGATTAAATATAAGGTATTATTATAAAAGGTAGAAATAAATTAAAGTTATGCCGGTAGGATATAAGTAAATTAAAGGTATTTAGGTATAAGGTATTGCTATAAAGGGTAAAGGTAAATTAAAGTCGTACCGGCAGAATATAGGTAAGTTAAAGGCGAACGAGATGATATTGGGTAAGAGAAAAACGGCGCAAGTTATTTTTGTAAAGCGATCGTAGTTATACCGGTAGGATATAGGTAAGATAAAGGCGAACGAGTATAAGGTATTGCTATAAAGGATAAAAGTAAGTTAAAGTTGTACTGTTAGGATATAAGTAAGATAAAGGTGAATAAATATAAGGTATTAATATAAAAAATATTAAGTAAAAGGAAAATAACGTAAGTTGCTTTTGTAAAAAGAATTTAGTCGTACCGGTAAAATATAGGTAAGGTAAAGGCGAATAGGTATAAGGTATTACTATAAAGGGTAAAGGTAAGTTAAAGTCGTACCGGCAGGATATAGGTAAGGTAAAGGCGAACGGGTATAAGGCGTTACCATGGAAGATATTAAGTAAAAGAAAAATAACGCAGGCTGCTCTTAAAAACAGATCTTATTCGTATTTGCAAAATATAGGTAAGTTAAAGGTAAATAAGTAAAGGATAACGTTAAAAAGAATATTAATTATGTTACAGTTAAGCTGATTAAAAGGAAAGTTATATAAAGTATAGGAAGGAATAATGGTCTAGCTAGATTTAGGTTTTAATATATATTAAAAAGCTGTAGTTAAAAAGCTTTAAGGCTTTTTATATAACGTAGGCTTACCGGGATAACCTTTTTCCGGGTGCATTTACGTAACTTTAAACCTTGTTAACTAATAACATTTCCCGTTTTCTGTAACAGATTATAATCGTACGGGCAAAATTTAACTAAGCTTAAAACGAACGAATTAAAGGTAACGCTGTAAACAATATTATACGGGGGGAATTGGCAATAATAAAATCTATTCCCTCTCTAATCCAATATAGATTTAATTTTAGCAATATTATAACCTGCGATGTTAATAAAAAAGATTTTTATTAAGATAGCTTCGAAACTTTCGGCTTTTAGCGCTAGTTTGAGGCGGTAAAGAATTTTTTCCTTTAATTCCTGCTGCTGAAAAAAATTGATATTTTCGAAATAAAAGGCGTACAACTAAACGAATTACGTGATTATAGCTTTAAACGGATCCTTAAGGAATATCGCTTTATATTTTGTAAGGCCTCGATAACTTGGAATTTATTTTTAAGGTTTTCGAGTTTTAATTGGTAAAGCTTGGTTATGGAGATTAACCGATAAAAGTAATAAATAATATTAAAATATTAACTACGGAACTAATATAAAATGGCCGTTTAATAATAAGCGGCCCCGAACTGCGCCGTTATAATTACGTAAATTAGCAGTAAGTATACTTAAGTAGCTAATAACAAATAATTTTCTCAATAGCTAAAAGATAAATACCGAAGGTTACGTAAATAGTATATTTCTTACCTTTTTATAATATTGCTCTATCGTCTCCTTATCTAGGTTATTCAGCTTTTTAATGGCCGGTTTCATTTTAAACGGTAGTTTTATATTTAACCAATGCTTTTTATCGATAAGTAAAAGGAGGTGGAAACCGTCGAAACTAACAAGCCTAAATAGCTGGATATATGTACTTATAAAGTTAGCATATTTTTTAAAGGCGTAAGTAAAGGTTAAGCTAAGGAAAGCTTTTAGTAATATTTTCCCCTGCGACTTATATTTTATAATTGCAAACGTTGGCGTTAATGGAAACTTACGGCGGTTAAAGGGTTTTATTCGTAATTCGTTTTTTTTTACGCTTAAGGTATATATCGTATTTGGGAAAAAAGGTAGGACGCTTAAGGAAAAACCTAAGACTTGGACGTTTTTCGTATCCGAAAAGAAAAGCAGCAGTATCTTTAATGGTTAAATTATTAAGAAAACGTTAGAAAATAATTTATATACGTAACCTGTTAAATTTGGAACAAATTTTTCCGTAATATACTCTATACCGTTAACCATTTTTAGCCCCTAGTAAATATTTTTCGTAATCGTAACCGGTATACCTTTTGTAAAAGTAAAATATGCCGGAATTTTTATAAAGGAATTATCTATAATTTTAAATACTGTTTAAATAATAAGTTGGCGTTTTGTATTAAATTTATATTTGGGATTATAATGTAAAAAGAAAATGTAAGTATTTTAGTTACGTTTTTTTGCGAAAGTTAATATAGTTTAAAGATTAATTAAATACCTCGTCGAATTTAAAGGAGTAATCGTTTTAATGTTTTCGGTTAGCTTGATCTTACCTGGTCCTGATATTTTGTTATTTAAAATTTGGAGGTGTTATTTTGTCTGTTTTTTATGTTGCAGTAAATAAAGGATATTTTTGTATATAAGATCCGTCGTTTTCATTTGTTAATCGAAAATAATAACTTTTCGGAATTTTAATTACAGTTAGTAACCGAGGTATTAGTTATTATATTTGCCGGACTTAAATATTATACCTGTCGTTTCGTAATTTTTTTGCGTTATAAGTTTCCCCGGATATAATATCGGGTAGGCCATAATGGGGTTGAACTGGAAAAAATCGCCGTATAATATAACAATCGGGATATTTCCGAAATTGCTGTTATAGCGACCTGTTGCTTCCCGTAGCCTTGTATATAGGCGGTAGAAATCAGCGTTTTTTATTATATTACATTTTTCAAGTATAAGAACGTCGGTTTCTTGCTATTGTTGCGCTAAACGCTGATTTATCTTTTTCCGGTATAAGCTATTATTATCCCTTATAATACCCAGGTTAACAGCCGAATAGATCGTAATACCGTTAATCCCAGCCTTAGCCGATCCCGAAGTTGCTGTTAACCTAAGCTTTTTACGCAACCCTTTACGTTTAAAGGCCTAGAATAAGGTTTTAATAACTTGATTTTTGCCTATCCCTTCTTTGCCTTCTAAGTAAAAAAAAAACTAGGGCGGGTTGCCGGATATAACAGCGTCGTTATCTTTAGCATTGGTAATATTAATTTCGTTTTCGGCTTTAATTTTGTTTACTTTATCTATATAACGGAGAATAATATTAAACGTAACGGATTGCTTTTCGTTTAAATGGAAAGCCTCCCGTAATACTGCGTTTAAGTCCGTTTATATAATGCCTGAATGATATTCGATAGATATTGTAATTGGTTAAGGCGCGTAGGTTTGTTATAAGGATTGTAGTATAATTGTTATTATTTGAGATTGGATAGGATTTTTATTTATTCCGATTAGATTATTATTTTTTAAAGGGGTATGTAATTGGGGGGACCGGCGACGTAAAAAGGTCCGTAAATTTTCGGCATAGTTAGACGTAGTGCTATTCGTAAGGGATTAAATATTGTCCAGTTCGCCGGTAATCCGTTATAAAGCCGTCTTGTTTAGATGTTTTAAATTAGCTTTTCATTCCTTTATTTATAGTTCGATCGATTTGATGATATTTAAAAAGGTGCCGTTACTTTTTAGTTCGGAATGCAGTTGTTAATAATATCGTAATTTTAGCGTGCGAGGAAAGCCGATAGCCTTTTTTAGGTTAAAGGGTTAAAAGATTTGAAAAATTTAACGTATAGATAATTCGAAAATCGGGATACCTTTTTTAATCGTTTCGTTTAACGTGTCTAAGATATTTGTAAAAAAGGTTATTATGTTTTTATAATCCGTAATTTCCTGGATATATTTATTTTCGCGTTCGTTCTTTTTATTTTCCTTATCGTTTCCGTTTATTATAAGGTTCCAATCTGTATAAGTGCCTTATAGTTTTGCGTTTTTTATGGTATTTTTCTGCGACTTATAAAGAAGGTTAAAGTTGTTGTTATAATAACGTAGCTGTTTAGGAATTATATGTTGGAATTTATCTTATAGCTGTAAAGGTGTCTCGGTCCGGTTATAAATGAATTTTTCTTAAGGAACGAATAAGGTAAGGCGTATAATAGCAGTCCGGGCGAAGATGGTTGAATTTTCGAAATATAAAGGTAATTGGCTGGTTAATAACGGAACTTTAAGATGATTTTTAGATATTACGCGTTGGTAATAAGTACTTTGATATAATGAGTTATTAAATTTAGCATACCGTTATGTTTATCTGTTTTCGCGTGGTTTTTTTATAATTTCGATTATGGCGGTATAATCGTAAAAATAAAAATACCGAAACTTAAAGTTACGTTGTTAGTAAATTTGGAAAATATTAGGTTTTATATTATTAACTGGATTTAACGAAATGAAATCGTTTGTATTGTTCTGTTGGTTACCGGGCGTATTAGTAGCAAGGCGTTATAAATAAGGCTATACCCGGCGGATTGCTTAATATATAATATTGGTATGTAATTAGCGCCAGTCCGTTTCGGAGTAATAATACGTATCGTAACCGAGGAGGTAATTATAGACGTTAATGGAAAATAATTTTTATTTAGAAAAGATCTTATTTAAAATACGTATTATTAGGTTAGTAACAATAACGTTGAGGTTTTCTAGGTTTAAGAAATCCGGGTTCTTTTTTATAAAGTCGAGATATACTGTAAGAAGAGCGAAACGTTAGTATGTGGGAGATTCGAGTTTTGTGGTGTAGTTAGTAACGTAATAAAATAAAGCGAGCGTTTTCGTTTTCGTATATATTAGGGAAAAGTTGTGGTTATATCGTAAAGCTATAATAATAACCTTATTTTAACGATTATAGCTGCGCGAGGTTTGCCGAATATGAAAAACGTTATCTTTATCGATATGTATTCTAGTAATTATTAGCTACGGCTACCCGAACCGATAATTTTCTTTTTTTTTACGGGATTTCCCTTTAATGCCGGCATATTTCCGATATGTATGGCTGCAGGAATGAAGTTAAGCTGCGGTTGTGATTATTTATGCTTTATCCTCCTATTTGTATTTAAGGCGGTTAACGTTTTTTTCCAGGTTGGAATTCGGTTTTAGACGATTATAATTAAGCGAACGTTATTTCGAAACGATCGAATTATAGTTTTCTTGGAAATGTTTGTTTACCTAGGCGAAAAATCTTAAAAGTTTAGCAAGATTATTTTTAACGTAAATATTTTTAAGTATATTTTTAGCGTTTATATTCCTTTTAAATTATAGGATACTGTGTAAATAAAAAGTACCTTTACTATTAGTTTCGATTGTTCCGAAATAATGCTTAACCGGATTAAACGTACCATTTTTTAAATTAGCGCGGACGATTTCGTCGAAGAAAGCTTGCGTATGGGTATAAAACCAACGTACGGAAAAAACGGGGTCCTGGTTGATTTCTTTAAGTATTTTGCGTGCCGTATAAGTTATGCGTAATTTTAGGCGCTTTAGTTGGTGTTTGTGGTATTTGGAACCGCGGTAACGTTTATTAAACTTGATACGGATTGGTGACGAAAGGTTATTGGGGTTAATAGTGAACTAGATAAGCGGAATGTTATACCGCAAAATTATAAACTTGATCTTATTTTTTTGATTTACCTTAAACTTGTTAAAAAGCGGCTGCTATCGACCGAAGATAGTAATTTCTCGAAGAAGGTCGGATATTTAAGGATTATTAAGTAGTTTATAATTTCGTAGTTTCCGAGTTGTATTAAGAAACTATTTGTCGGTTAGGGATTTATAAATATAACGGATTTGCGGAAAGGAAAATTTTTTAGTTCGGGTTTTGTTAATCCGAAAGCTATTATTTCGAATAATTCTGTTAAATATGAGGAAAGGGAAAATAGGATAAGTTCCTGTATGACCGTTATGTTAACGTAATTTAATAAAAGCCTACTTAAAGCTGTTAGTAATAGTATATTAATATTTAATATTTAAATTTACGTTTGAAAATTAAAGTTTGTTTCTTTATGTAAATTTAATTTTTTTTATTATTTGCTATTCGTAATAACTGGCTTACCTAATCCGTATGGTAAAATTTTGATAAAAATTAAAGTAAAGTAATCGGGGTTTTATATGTTAAGGAACCGATTTTTAAGGCGAATTCGTATATACGGGCGGCCATTAATTGCATGTTTTTGGATTATAGGATTTTTATCGTTTCGAGGGGAAAATTTAGTTTTAATAGATTCTTGAATAAATCGAATCCGTTTGGCATTATTTGCCTGATTTTGATTAAATACGAAAAACCCGGACGAAGTAATTATAGTAAGTATATCCAGTTTTTTTTTAGAAGTAGTGAAGTTGTCGGGGTTAATAATAGAACTTTTTATAGGCGGAGTGTTTAAAGGATTTCTGGTTTTTATAAAATAATATTAAATACGAATTTGTAAAATAAAAAGGTATATTACCTGAATAATCGTTTAGATGTATTTGGTTAATAACCGTCTTAGTCTTAGTTAAAACGTTAATTTAGTTAATATCGCTAATAGATTTATCGTTATATAATTCCTTTACCTGGAACGAATCCTGCCTTATACTTGCAGTGGAACTAGTAAGCTGTTGCGAATGCCGATTGCCGTCCTTGCCGTTAGTTGCCATAGTATATCTGGAGTAGGAAGCTTGTAAGATGAGGGGATTTTGCCTTACGGAATTATAACCGTTGTGCGTATTGGCGCCGTTGTTAAAGGCAGAGTTAATAACCCGATTATTAGGTTGAATATTTTTGCTGGTATTTTGTACGTAGCCGATGTCGTTTATATTATTACTGTTGTCGGTATTTAAGATGTTGGAATTATTTGGTGTTTTTTGGTTAAATGTTAAAGGCGCCGATTTCTTGTTAGGTATATAACCTGAACGTTCCGTCTTTTCGTATTTGGCGTTAGGTATATGGGTAATATTGTTAATAAGGTAAGGCGGAAGTATTTTTTTATTATTTTTTTATACGTTTTAAAAGGATTCGTTAATGGGGATATTGCGGTATAAATAATTATTAACCTTTAGCTAGGAAAGCGCCTTAATTATTATTGTTTTGCGAAGGCCTAAAAACGGTAGAAGATTATGTTTTTTAGGTTTATCAGCTTTATACCAAATTACATGGATTTTACTAAGAACGTTTTTAAGGGGGCGAGGAAGAATTTTAGTAATTCCGTAAACGTCGTTATTGAATATAGTTATATAACCTGTGATTTTGCGGTATGCGGAATTGGTAAAATAATTAATTTCGGAGTTAAGAGAAAATTTCGTAATCGAATTAAAAGTAATATTAATAGCGAAAAAACGTTTTTTTAGCGGACGGAGAATATCGATCTTTTCCGGCTAGTAATATTTGTAAGGCGTTTGTAATATCGTAAGACGTACGTTTTTTGGAATTTAGCCCTTTTATATTTGCTGATAATAGGTAGTATAGATCCGTAATTTGGCGTTAGGTGATTTAGGAAAGTAATAATTACAGTTATAACGACAAAATATATAATCTTGGTTAGTAAAGTATGAAGTCCGAAACTTATTAAGCAGACGTTAGGGGAAGTTCTTTATTTACGGTATATTAACTAGTTCCGATTTTAAGTATTAAACAAAACAAAATCGATATTAATTGAGAGGAAAAATGGTTTCCGTATAAGTATTTTTCCAAAAATTCGAGATTATTTAGGCTTTACGCCGTTTTAGGACCGGCTGGAGAAAATTCCGAGTGGTAAAAGTAACCTTATTGGTAATAAAGTCGGTATTTGCGTTTTGAACCAATATATAAACAGCTTTACCGGTATTACTTTTTAAAATTAAATGGTTCCGAGAAGGTAAATGGCCGTAAGGAGACGAAGGTGGTTTAATGGAAGTTGGAATGGAAGAATAAACCGACGTATTTAAGGATATGTTTTGGACGTTAAAGAAAGAACGGGTATAGTGGAAAACGTTCCGAGAGGTTAATCGTTAAGCTGCCGTAATCGAAGTTGTTAAATGCGATTGGGACGTAAGGGAAAATAAGTTTGTTATAGCTGGACGAAACGTAAGGGATGGAAATAGTTAAGTTGGTAGTTTATCGAAACGAAACTCCAACTAAGTATAAGGTATTAAAAATGGCCGGTAAGTTGGGTAAATTAAAACGTTCCCAGGTAAACCGGTAATCGTTAATGGAAAAAATAAAGATGTAACTAAATTATTGATAAATTTGGGACGGAATTGTTATGTAGGAGATCTAATCGGTGATCGAAGGTTATGATTACAGGCCGGGGAGTTGGAAACGCGTATTGGAGATTTAGTCGGTAATCGAAGGTTATAATTGTGGGCCGGAGAGTTGGAAATATATGTTGGAGATTTAGTCGGTGATCGAAGGTTATAATTGCGGGCCGGAAAGTCGAAAATACGAAAAGTTATAACGGGTAAAAGAAATTGCGGATATTTTGCGAATAGTTATTAGGGTAAATAAATTAATAGGTAAAAGTAAAGTAAAAAATCTGAATTATATAAAAATGTAAATAATACCGTAGTTAAAAGGGGGATAAACTAAAATAAAGTATACCCGCCTCTTTACGGATATATAATATCGTCCGTATAAAACGGGATTTTATAAGACGGACAAGTTAATATAACCTAAGCCGCCGGCGTAGCCCGGGAACTGTATAGGAATATCTTTAAAATAAGGGAAGGGAAACCTTTAGAATTAGCCATGATTTTTATAACCTTTCGGGCATTTTTAATAACCTTAGCCAGGAGAAAAATAAGTATCTGGTAACAATGTTCGAAATCTTAGTAAGCAGTATATTAGGTATTCTTAAGCCATTATTTTATGGGTGGTACCGATAAATATTAACGCCGAACTTTTGCTTTCGTACTATATTATCCGCAAGTTAAAAGGCGAAACCGTACTGTCGGCCTTATATAAGCCGATCTCCTACCAGCTAAACTAGGACCATATATCTCGGTGGCTTCGTATACTTCAGGGACCGAAGCATACCGTCAGCTACGGCTACTTTATTACTTCACGTTAATAAAACGATTACTTAAAGGTTGGTAATTTAGTTAAAAGGCTATTAGGATATAAACAGGTTAGCCCTTGTATTTGCAATGTTATTATGCCGGGCCCTTAATAGCTGATAATATGGAGAACTTACCCCAAATAGGCCTATATAAAGCTGAATATATGAAGCAACTAAAAGATTAGGGGGTTCCCGATAAGCGCTAGAATAGTATGGCGCTGGATACGGAGAAAAGCTCCCGTTAACCGCCGCCGAACATTCCGTTCCCCACCTTTAAAATACCGCAACCACTACTTTCGGAACGGGCGTACTTGATTTTTAATAGCGGATAGTGAAATAAAGGAACCTTTTTTAGGGCGGTACGTCGTAAACGGCCGTATAACTTAACAGTTTACTACGTTAGTAACTTAATCGTTTGATATAGTTCCATAAAGGCCGTTATATAAACGTAAATCCAGAACGTTATTTATTAAAATATAGCAGCAACTATTTACGCATCTTTTAGTTGTTATGATAACAAGGTATCCTATATAACGTTAATTTAATTTATAAATTCAGGTAATAAAATTGCGCTAAATCATCTCGGTTACAAAAAGTTCCATAAAATTAGAAATAATATATTGCAAAATCAGCCGATTTTGCAAAAGAACTTATAAAAATAAGATATAAACCAATCCCGAGGGAAGAAATAAATAAGGTATTTATTAGTTTATAAAAGAAATGTTAACTGATATTGCAAAACGTTACGAATTTTGCAAAAATAGGGATAAAGGGGGTTACGATTAATATAAGCTTACGAATATAAACTGGGTTAAAATTAACGATTATCTTAAGAAAACGTACAGGGGAAGGAAAGCAGGATGTATATAAGGAACCGCGGAAGCCGGATATTAGACGGATAAAAGAGTTAGGGATAGATATTAATATAAAAAGGAAGATAATATAAGCAAAGGTATGGAAAGAACTTAAACCTTAAAGTGAATTATTAAGCTATACGATAAATCCATTTATATTAACGCGGCCGCGCTAGGTAAAGCCTGAATTAAGTTTATCCGTTATTATTATCGGTTTAATTGCAGTTATCGAGATTTGAAATATTAAGTAACAGTTTCTGGAATATAGCTCTGTTATAGTTAATATCGGCGCCGGGGCACAGATACCGGAAAATCTTCTTAACTGGCCCTCTTTTAGCTAATTCTTTCGCAATTCGGAGCTTTTATTCACTGTATGTTTTTTCGAAAACCCTGTTTCGAATTGGGAAAAAGGATAAATTATTTTTGTTACCGGTAGTCTAAACCCGTGGTTCATCTCTAATAAGGACGACCCTAATAAAAGCCCTAGTACGACAATGATATGGCGGATAGTCCTAAGTATATGACGAAAATTAATATAGCGGTATATAATAAAATTCGTGAACTTATTAGCTTTCGGTTAGATCGAAAAGGTCGAGGTTTTAACGTTAATATTAAGGTATATAGATTTCCAGCTATTACGTAAGTGGACCGTAAAGTAATCCAGATCGATAATATTTTATGTAATTTTAACGGAAAAATTTGTCGGATAGTTAAGAGCTAAAAGCTTAGTTTGTATATTTAAATGCTTTAACCTTTTTTAGATATAGGTGTTTTTGTTAAGTTGCAATTTTTCCTCCGCCGAAATAATAATAATAGACGGGCGGGCTTAAAGAAAGGTACATATCCGTTTTATGTATTTCTCTTTATCGACGATATGGCGCGGAAAAGATGGCCGTAGGTCTTAAGCGGCGGGAAATTGAGCCTGGCCTTAGGATAAGGGATATATTGCAATAGGACGATTTTGGGTTAGCTAAAGAAAAAGTTTATAAAAAGGGCCGGATACGAACCGGGCATACCCGTAATATAATCGCCGGTCCATTTGGTAATTCTAACGGTAAAACTGAGATTTACCGATACCGCAGGTCCTGGGCCAGCCCTAAACGTTAAGGATATGGTATTTCCTTTTGGATAAGGGTATACAGCTAAGTTATAACGTTTTCGTGCCAGTAAGGCATTTGTTAATAACGGGTAAAGTTTGAATACCTTAAATACGGTTTAAACGAGCATAAAGAATACCGTAGCCGCAGTTATTGCTATAGCGGCACCTAGCGGACCAAATAAGATCGTAATTTCGGGAGGTAATTTATCTATTATTGCGATAAATAACGAAAATGATATATTTGGAAATATCGGGTTCTAATTTAGCGTAATTAAGTGAAAAGCGGATAGTAACGATAACGGTATAATCTCCGGCATCTTAATTAAACAAAAAAGTTAATAAGGTAACAGTTAACAACGTATTTCTCGGTATAGCTAAAGGTAAGGTAATGGATAAAAGCAGTAAGCGTATTAAGCGTTAAAAATTAGCTAGGGTATTATAAATATTTTTCGGTATAAAAACGGAAAAAAGGAGGATGGCGGGTTTGCGTAGATCTTGATACCGAGTTATAATAAATTTCGCTAAGGAGCATAATTTTGATGTAGGGATTTAGATAGGTAATTCGTAAAATCTTTATAGCAGGCTGGCCATAATACCGTTTATCTGCCGTATATCGCGTAGATATAAATTAATTCCGAATTCGACATAGGTGATCGGGATCGATTCGGATATAGACGGAAATCTAAGGATAAATGTATTTATAAATTTGATTAATTCCTGAATAACGTAAAAACAGTTAAAATTAAAGTTTTATCTAAAAATTATTAAAAAAAATATTTAAAATTACCTTTATTATAAAAGTAATTCGTATAGGTGCCTCGTAAAGGATTATCCGCAATAAAATTTATTATACGTACGTAATAGTTCTAAAATCCTTTCCCCGATATATATTGATAACACTGCTTTTTTTGCGATTGAATAATGTTAGATACTTAAATTAACGCCGTTTTGATATTGGTTTTTCGACGAAAACTAAAGGTTTTACGATGTTTCGGCGCCTTTGGATTGTCGCAAAGATTATTACGAACAGATAAGCGAATAAAAATATTTAAGCGCGAATTTTTAAGCAGGGCCGGCCAAAACCGTAAAACCTAAATATATTTCGTATAAACAACCTTCTAAATAATAGGTTAATATAAAAAAATATTACAAGCAACTATTATAAAAAAAGGTAAATTGGGAAAAGGTACCGACAAAGGCCGAATTAAATGCAAAAAAGGTGTAATGTTATTAAGAAAAGTTAGAACTTTTACTTTAATATCGATTTAGTCGTATGGGGAACGTTGGATAAAAGTAGCAACATTGTCGTTATATAGGATTCGATACGAAAAGTTTTTTTAAATAACGTTCCGAACGGCAGTAATAATATTAGGCGTATTATTTAATACTACTTTTTAAATAGGATTAAATATAAATTAAAAAAAAACAATACTTATCGTAATAATATAACAGTTTAAGCATGAAATAATAAAAAGGTTATAAGCTGTTGCGATTATTACGTATATAAAAAAGATAATTAACGGGGAAAAATAATTTACCCGTAATAGGTGTTACTTAGATAAATCTTAACGTATTATCCTGTTAAAAAGTTAAATCTAGCGATTAGTTATATATTAGTTAGGCCCTGGCTTAGCTTAACCCTTACGTTTCCATATTAACGAAAAGGTTCTTTCGCGTGTTTATAGCTATTATAGCCCGTTTTAACCTTAAGCTTTGTTAACTTGATGCTGTTAACGCGTTCTTATATAGCAAGATCGACGAGCTTATATACGTACGTTTTCTGCCGGGGTTTACCAGGCCAGGTTTTTGCCTAAAGCTTTTAAAAACGCTGTACGGCTTAAGGCTATTATTACCCTTGTGGTAAAGGAATTTTTCGGTAGGTTTAAAGAATTTAAGGCCTAAAGCCTGTTCCGGATAATCGCTGCGTAATAACTGGCTGGATAATGCTGTTTTTTTACGTTAACGATATATCCATGATATACAGGACTTGCGATATAGCACATGCAGACGAGGTCCTTGCCAAGCCGATATTAAGGTTTTATAGTTTATATTATTATCTTACGTAAGTTTTTTAAATCCCATCTAATAAACATAATATTGTTCCCGATTTTTATAATTTCTTTCCCGTAAATAGCGGCGCTATCGTATTTATAAATCTTAAAGTCTATATTATCTGGATTATTTTTTCTTACATTTTTATAATTTTCGTTATAATTATCGGCTGTATATAATTAAGATATTCTGTAAAGTTAAAAAAAGGTTGGATATTATAAAAAAAGGGATAAGTAAATAACGGTAACGGTAACTTAGGCGAATTTTATAGCAGCGAACGCTAATATCATTATCGACCTAGCGAAACCGGCATAACAGATTAAAAAAACTATTGGCCCGATAACGATATTATATAAAAGTACCAGAAATCCTAACCGGACCCTGTGACTAACGTTCTTCTTTTAAACGGTAATAAATCCCTAATATCTCGTCATAGTATAAGTCCACGTCATCCTCCCATATAAGTTCCTCCTATCTTACCTAACGAACATGATATTGCTTCTAACCCTTATTATTTCTCTTCCCGTAAATAACAGCAACGTCATACTTATAATTTTCGGAATCTACGTTATCTGGTTCGTTTTTTTTTGCATTTTTGTAATTCTCGCTATAATTATCGGTTAGGTATAACCAAGACGTTTTAGGAAGTTAAAGGAAACCGGATATCGTATCAGGCAAAATAATCAACGGACGGTAATAATAATTTGGCTAAATTCCATACCAGTAAGCGCCGGCATTATTGTTAACCTAGCAAAAATGGCATAATAAACCAGATAAACCATCAGCCCTAATATTAATACGATAATAAGATTTCCGAAAGTTAACTTTATTAATAAAGGCGGTTCCCGTACGAATTATCTTAAACGTAAAAAAGGATTACCGTTTCTATTATTAATAAACGGCGGGGTCCGAAAATCCAGGGCGTTCGGGTTACGGCTTTTATATTATTATAAATTCGTTCGTAAAATTATTTATTTGCTTTACGGTATTAATAAAAAAGTAATAGCTAAATTACGAATCAATAATATTATCGGGTTTGATAACCATAATAATATATAATATGTAATAGGAAAAGATTTAGAACGAATGGTTTTGAACTGGGAATAATGTAAAATGGTAGGAATTCGTAACATATATAAGGAAGTCGTAGAAAGTCCTCGGAATTATAAGGTTAAATAAAAGATCTTTAAGAATTTCGAGGGCAATTTTAGTATACGATAAAGAACCGCTATAAGTATTGCATTAAGGTATTACCGTAAATAAATAAAACGGACCGTTAATAATAGCATAAAATTATTCTTACTACAACTAACCCATTCCCATTATTATATACCAGCCCTATATGCTTAATCCATATCTAAGCAAAATACAAAGAAATCCAGAAATTCGAAACCGCGTATTACATTCTTTCCCAACCGAATTGAAGCCTGCAAACTAGTATAACGCTAGTTAAGTTTTATAACGCAATTCTTACGTCGTAGCTTTAAAGAAGTAACGAGAATAAATATGTAAGGATTACGACGCCGAAAACATAAATAGCCGATACCCTTATTAACGTAATTATTATATGTTTTATTCCGATAACCTTTATAGGTACGGTATTTATTATAAAGCGTTATACCGCCTTGCTTAAGGTTTTCCTTATACTAATCGCAAAGCTAATCTCTTACGTTCTGCATAGTATTACCTCGTTAAATTAAGTACTTATCGAACTTTGCCTTATCGTAAAAATCATTTTTGTACCAGTCCGGATATATAACGGTATAAAGAATTTCGTAAGCAAAATATAAATATAACTTACGTTAGGTATTATTATAAAGGTAAAAAAAAAAATTTCCGTAATAAAACGGGCGGTATTATACTGCGGACGGGAAAACCGGCTAAGGAAATATATTTATTATTAAAATATTATCCTGGGATAACCATAACAAGTTAACATTAATACGTTTATTAAGTTAAACATATACTTACCTTAAAATCCGTATTCTCGTTTTAAATAAAAAATCCCGGATTTCGTACTATACTGGGATACGGCTGGAAAGGAGGTACCGCCGATGACATAAACTCTAAAATCTTGAGGTCGAAGTTATTATAAATAAAAAATGTTAATATAAAATTAATCCATATAACCTATTAAACGAACTATAAAACCAGGTACGGTAATATAATGTTCCTGGTTTACTGTTATAACCGCGTATTACCAGAACCGCCGGTAACGGTTAGGAAAAATATAGTATTAACGGAAAGAAAGCAAAGTACGATACCAGTAATAAAGAAATAACCTTAATAATAAATATAAACGTAAAAAAAATAGTAATATACCGGTACTAGTATTTGCGGCTTTATGTCCTATAAAAATACGTAAAGTACTTAATATAACGGGACCGGAAGCGCCTATAGCAAATATAATAATTAATTAAATATATTAACTATATTAACGGAATATTAAAAGCATAATAGCTTACCTTCAAGGGCGCCGGTACTATTTTGTTTAAAGCCGCAACTTTGCATAAACGTTCCGTTTATTATAATACGGCTTGCGATATTATTATAAGCAAACCCGTCTGGCAAAATAAGAGTTACAGTATTGTTATTTATTTAGCTAAACGTTTTAAATATACGAAGTTAGTATACCGTTTATAAATCGTTAAGCCGATAAGGTTATGGGTAATTCATAACTTATAATGTTATTATTAACTATCGTACTTATATTTCAATAATAATAGGGATAGGAAATCCTGTTTACCTTTTATGTTATCGATAGCGGCCGGCGTTCTTATGCTAACTAAGCTGGAGGTATTAGCCAGGCCCGTATCTAAAGCTAACAAATAATTAAATGTTTTTATATTTATGAATTAGAGGATAACAATAAAAAGGTATTATTAATACGGCTTTTGTTTTTGTGTACTTTTTGCTATAAAATTAATAATTTTGCAGGCGGGACGGTATCGTCCTTACCTTGAGAACGTACCGAAAAATAAAAGGTAAAGAAAGGGGACGCCGCTTATTTAAAAAATAACAGGTAATAAACCTATTTTCGCAAACTATATCAACATTATAATTAGGGAAAGAATCATAAATATTGGCTTCAGAATATGGCGTAAAGGATGTACCTCCATAAAAAACGCAAGGCGAGCCGTCTTTACCGCTTACCATAATAATACCGGGACGAAACATAATATAAAAATAATAAATAGCGAAAAAAAAAAACGTTAGCAGGTATAAATAAAGTTTAATGGTATAAAAAGCAAAGGTTAGAAAATAAGCAAAGTCGAAATATACGTAGAAATAAGGTTGGAGCGGAAGTTATATAAGTATATTAAAATTACAGAATATAACGGTAACGGGGAAGTAACGAATATGCATAAAAAATAAATATATAAAATTAAAAAAAGGAATAAAATAAGTAGCAAGCGATTATATGGGCAAATTAAGCGACAACGCGGTTAACGATGCTATATTCCTATCATTATAACTGCTAAGGCTTTATAGGCTCGGTACATAGGCGGGTCTTCTATTGTATACACAAATTAACAGCTGGTTATAAAAAAGACTAATACGTACGAAATATCGGAAGCTATCATCGGGACGTACTAGGTAGCGGTAATGTTATAGCAGGTATTACCAAAACCTTCCTATTTTGGACGTGCTAAGATCCAAATACGGCAATCGACTCTAAGGGAAACAAATTTTCGACACAATAACCCTCGTTTACTCCGTTCGCAAGCTTACTACGTTAAAACGAGGGCAATTAACTTTTTTAAAAGTATTTAAAATATATATAACGTACGTTTTTATTATTACGTATAAAATATACGTAAATAATATTAGTTTTTTTATTAATATTTTTTTTATTTAAAAATTATATAAATTACGATAAATAAATTTAAAAAAATATTTTTTTTTATCTAAGGGGTATATAATAAGAAAAAGGTAATTTACTTAATTATTAAAACTTGTTAGCCTATAGGCACCCCGCAGAAACCTTGTTCCGGGGCTTTTACGCTATATATAAAGCTTTTTAACTACCGCTTTTTAAAGCCAAAATTAACCAAGTTAATTTCCACTTTACACACTCTATGCACTCTTTTCTAGCGAGCAGCCTAACTGTTACAGAAATAATCTAAAAATAAAGGGAAAAAAAGAGGCAATTGTAGAGGATCGAACCGATGACCTATAAAAATTTTGCAAAAGGGACAGAGGAACAGAGTAACTGGGCCCCCACTCGGATTCACGCACGACAGTCTCCCTGTATACCACTCTGCCATTTGTGGAATTTTGTCTTATGGATCAACTTACTTTTTGGACATATATAGCTGCCAGACCCGATGTGAAATAGGTGCCTCACATTTGCCCTAGACACCTGAGTTCAGCGTGAAAGGTACCTGGTTTATGATGCCTCCAAGCCCTAAGGGATAAGAAAATGTGCAAATACACTAGAGGTTATTCTTGTTAGGGGACATTTGGTCTTTGAATTACGCAGTGCTCCCTTCTCCCCATGTTTAACACTTGTTATGCAGGCTTGTACTCCCTACATACCTCTAAATCAGCCGACTCAACCACCTCCATGCATCATAACCTCGCATGCTATTTGAATGTACTGTTGAATTCCCCAAGGTAAACAATTTATGATACATCCAGGTGCCACTTTATCAAGGTCAACACATCACCAAGTACCTGAGCAAATACCTTACTGGATGAGCTCGATTAACGGAGACGTGGATTGTTTATTGCAATCTGGTGAAAGCAAGCTACAATCCAAAGGCCCGAACTCGGTAAGTAATAACTCTTGTATGCACTTCAGTTAACAATCTCTTAATACCCTGATATTGCGTGAAACCCTACGATGTGATACCCTTCGGAACCAACATCATTATTAACCAACGTCATATGTTGCCTATATAATCTATATATCTCACACAGCCATAAAACTAACTAGTTAATAACAGGTGAATTCCCACCACTGTCCCAAGGCGGATCCGCCAGAGACCAATGTGGTAGCCCTGAGTGATCCTGGAAGGAATCCTGATACTTGTGAACAAGAGCGTGAGGAAGGCGAAGTCTCTCCAGAGAGGAGTGAGCCGAGGCCTATAGAAGCGGCAAGCCACATTTCCGACACAACTGGGTTGAAAGTCGTCATCAAGGATCGCATCGAGGCCAAGAAGTTTGCGGATGAGGCAATGGACGAACACACCACTTATCTATGGCCCCGGCTTATTTTCTTCACCGACGGCTCTTTAACTCATCGTGGAAATGTCGGTGGCGCTGGCATCACTTATAAGCGCTGCATACAGGGAATCTCGGAATGGATTGACGAATCCTTCACCATAGTTGGCGCAAGAGCGTCGTGTGAGGCTGAATTGATAGCGGTCGATTTAGCTGTGTCCATCGCATTACATGAGATGGAGGTTATCCGTCGGTGTGCATTCAAGTCTAGTGACAAGAAGCAGCCCGCAATGAGCATTTTCATTATCACTGATTCACAGTCCGTTCTCTTATCGATCAAGAAGCACATCAATGGCGACTGTGGGTACATGGAAAGACCAGGGCCCGCTATTTACTATGATTCTGCCTTTGGGAAACTCGTAAACCATCTCGGCTCTCTCGCTAGATTTGAAGTCAATCTCGAGTTCCATTGGACCAAAGGCCATTCGAGCGTTGAAGGGAACAGTCGGGCGGACACTCTGGCTAGAGCGCGGTGAGCTGGTACCTGAGACACCACTCTTCCTCGGCTTCCCAGAATGGTTATGAGTTGCTTCGCGCTCCTATCCCCTTGATTGGCTGCCCAACAGAAGGAAAAGGGGGACGGAAGCGTAAAGCGACTGAGAAGGATAAAGGGGATAACAACTCACAAAGGGGGTTGTCTGATAACCAGAGAGCAGCATGGAAAGAGGCTGCAAAGGAACGCCGGGCCATGAAAAAGGCGACGCGCTACATAGCTCGATCAAAAGGAATTGAGAATGCAGTGAAGGCAAACAAGGTAGTGAGCCCCCCAGAGATACGGACCCCACCCAGACGCCCAGAGCGAGAACAAGAGGCTATATCTCCATTTAGGGGCTACCCCTCGTGCTACCGGCCATCCCCTAGGTCCGAAAGCGAGCCGCCATACAAGCGTAGGCGAGTATACGACGAATATGTGCCGATGTCTTGACGTTGCGCTAAGATTGAGAATTTACTTGTTGCACCACAAGAAAAGCCAATCATCTCAGGGAAGGTGAGGATCAATGAATCCGAAGGAGTGAACGAACGGTTGTATGAGAGAAAAAGCGAGGATAGTCTTATATCTCTGCAGTTCCGACTGGTCAATTGCAAAAGTTCGAATGAGTAAGTAGCATGCAGTGGCTAGCTGGTTAGACGACGAGGCCGCAGTGCGGGGGAGCCCCTCGATATTGCCAGTCCCCGTAAGGTCTTTTGTCTCATCCCATACTCACCCGCCTATGACCACAGCTATGGACTGCCCAAAACCGACAGTGAGAAAGATCGTCGCACTCCTTTCCGTCGCCAGGCAGCCAAGGTGGTGTCAAAGCTATCCTAAACCAACTTCACTCATCACCTCATCAGCGGGAATCCGCGGCCCACTTAGCGCTAGTGCACGCCTGCAACCGGGCCCTAAGCATTTCACAATGTCATCCACGCAATCGGAAAAGCCGCTCAGGGTCCGCTGCCAATGCGGCACCGTCTCATTCCCGACGCCGACCGGAAAACCGACGGCGCTGTACCACTGCCACTGCACGGAGTGCCAGAAGCAGTCGGCGTCGGCATTCGGCACGTCCGCGATATTCGCATCAGGGGACCTCTTCCCACTGGCACCGGATCTGAAAGCGCGGCTGGGACTATACACGCGGCCGACGGACCACGGCGGCAGCAGTAAGCAGCTTCTGAAGTTATTTCTTCCCCAATCTTCCTTAGTTCAAGGGCACAAATTCCCAGATGTGGAAGTTCAGTAGTCGATAGCTCCCGAAATATGTTTCACTACCCCCCCATTATTCACCCAATTGACTAGATAGGGCAATTACTGACTCCGAATGTTGTAGTGGACTGCTACTTCTGCCGCGCATGCGGGTCGCGGCTGTTCCACCGGATCCGTGACGCGTCCGGCGCACCGCGA
Source organism: Monosporascus sp. CRB-8-3 (assembly GCA_004155055.1). Classification (NCBI taxonomy): domain Eukaryota; kingdom Fungi; phylum Ascomycota; class Sordariomycetes; order Xylariales; genus Monosporascus; species Monosporascus sp. CRB-8-3. The sequence goes on from QJNZ01000543.1 coordinate 20,890, forward strand.
CCCACCGTCAGCATCAAGGGCGGCTGCGTCGAGGGGCTCGACTGGAGTGGTGGTGTGCATATATACATGCGCTCCGCCGTGATGAAGATCCCGAGGGAGTGGGAGCAGTATGAGACTGTGCCGCCGATTATGAAGTAGTGGAATTCGGCGTTCACCCTGTATTTTGCTTCGAACCAGAGAGTTATGATAGCGTCGATGTGTGGCGTAGGGCTAAAAGCGCTGGGATGCAGAACAATAGGGCTGAATGACGCGTTGAAACTCCCCTAACCCCGTTTTGGCGGGGCGACGTTACTTGGCATGTTCGTTTTAAACATCGATGCTGAATTTCCAATGCTCCAGAGTCAATCGACTATGATTTCACAATGTTGAGGCTGATGGCTTCTAGCTACATCGGCTCGTGTGGCTGATGTTATGAGGTCATTGATCGGCAGGGACGGCAAGAACACAATGACACTGACTTGTCATAAGGTCTAAAAACCTTTGAATTATCTGCCGGTAGAACGGCCCAAACAGAAAGAAATTCTAGAGTTACATGTCATCCTCAAGGCGGCTGATTTCGCCCAGGAATTGTGATAATGGCAAATAAGGTCAGCAGCCCTCCATGGGCTCTTCATTGGCGCTCCAACACGTTCTTCATCCTCGCCACGGTGGCTGTGGGTCTCTTCACCGACCTGTTTCTATACGGCCTCGTCGTGCCTGTACTTCCGTTCATGCTCCGCGAACGGCTGGCGATTCCCGAGGAGGAGGTCCAGTCGTACGTAGCGGGGTTGCTCGCCGTCTATGCGGGTGCCTCGGTGCTTTGTGCGCTGGCCGCCGGATGGGTCGCGGACAGGACGAATGCACGACAGGCGCCTTTCCTGGGCGGTCTGGCAGCTCTGCTTGTTGCGACCGTCATACTGGCGTTCGGCCAAAGTATCGCCTTGATTGTAGTCGCGAGAGTGCTCCAGGGCATCAGCGCTGCCGTGGTTTGGACCATCGGGCTGGCCATGGTGCTGGATACGGTCGGCCCGGGGAACCTGGGCAAAGTCATTGGATCGGTACGGTGTCTTCGCATCCGAGCCCCCAAATATCCAACTGCAGCTAACGCTCACAGATATTCTCTTTCATCTCAGTGGGCGAGTTGATGGCCCCCGTGTTGGGCGGTGTGCTGTACGAAAAGACGGGCTACGCAGGCATCTTCGGGGTGGCATCCGGGATCTTGGGATTGGATTTTCTTATGCGGCTCCTGATCATCGAGAAGAGGACGGCCGCGAAGTATCTGCCTCAGCACGATGGCGAGACCAACCGCCGCAAACATGGAGCGAGGGACGAGGAAGGCGATGGCACAGCAAGCGAGGCGGATCCCTTGCTACCTAGAAACGATGGAGATCCGTACAAGATCCGGGACGAGCCGGGAAGACTCGTCCGAGCACTACCTATTTTAGTCTGTTTTCGCAACCCGCGACTCGTCATGGGGCTCGCTTTGGCGTTCGTCCAGGCGTCGCTAGTCGCTGTGTTCGATGCCACCATCCCTACCGAAGCAGAACAGCTGTTCGGATTCTCATCGCTGCAAGCAGGGCTGCTCTTCATCACCACCAATGTCCCGTACCTGGTTCTCGGCCCGGTTGCGGGATGGGCGGTCGATCGATACGGCACGAAGCCTGCGGCGGTTATCGGCTTCGCTTACCTGGTCCCGACGCTCGTGCTCCTCCGCCTACCATCGGACCAACTCCTTGAAGGGTCGAGGAACGTCATCCTCTACTCCGCCGTCCTCGCGCTCAACGGCGTCGGGCTGGCGATCATCGGGTCGCCGAGCGTAGTCGAGGTGAGCGACGTGGTTCAGAAGTACGACAAGGCCAACCCCGAGTTCTTCGGGGAGAACGGGCCATACGCTCAGCTGTACGGGTTCAACTCGGTCTTCTTTAACTTGGGACTCACGATCGGTCCCCTTGTTGCTGGCCGCCTGAGGGACTCGATCGGATATGGAAATATGAACCTCACTTTCGCTGTCGTATCAGGAGTCACGGCGATATTGTCTTTCTTCTTCATTGGTGGGAAACCACAAATTGTGCGCAGAATGCAAAACTCAAGGGTTACATGGAGATAGCAGAGTCAGTACTTAAAGGAGCAGAGGTCTTGGACGAAGGCCTCTCAAATGGGCGGAGATCCCTTAATAACAACGTACTAGCAGTGAATTGACGTTACGCTAAAATCCACCTAGTGCTACCTCGTTACGGGGCTACATAAATCTGAGATCGTGGTACGCATACGGACAGCCCCCTAATCCGGTCCGCGGAGGCATTCGCGGTTCACGACATGTTGTCATGGCTAAGGCAACATTTTCCGTTGAATTGACCGCAGCCACTATATGAATACCGTGAGCCTGTCAATTCCCACTCGGAGGTTATTCACAGCCAGTCTGGTCAGCAAAGGGGAACGGACAGCGGCCTCCCAAGTGTCTCTGTCCTATTCTTGGCTGGGTCTCATTCATGCGGCGCTGCCCTGAAATGGATAGGCTGAGAAATGGGATAATCGACGAATATGACGCAACGGAATTATGGATTGTCATACCAGGACATTTGCAGGGCGCGACTGGAGGATCTATCGGACTGTATGTAATCCAATACAATGCCAGTCGAAACTATTTCGGCCTAAAAGGTTCCTATCACAAGATCATCTGTCACGGTATATATAATGCTATTGCAGACCACGCAATAGCGGCACCGCTTTTGCGACATCATCCATCGTAAACTACCTTGGAAGATTTCATACACCTGAATTTCTGATAAGATTTACTCGCACCTTACATCATAATGTCATTGGCCTATTTTCTCTAGCCTATTTCAGATGCTTGGTTTTCCGGAATCGCACGATTTTTCATCCTTGCAATCCGCAAGGAGAAGACTCAATCCCCCACTGCTTCAACCAGAGCCCAATCCACTCCTCGTTCACCGGTTCGAGCGTTGTCAAAGTCCTGCTCTTGTCAGTGCTCAGCCCCACATCTAAAGCAAGGCAACGGGATGTGTCGTCCCCATCCACCCTGAGGGACTCGAAGAAGTCGAGCAGTTTCAAGCCAGGATTCTGCTTTAGATCGGCTAGCGAGGCGCTCTGTTGCGAGTGTCGCAGGGCATCGACCCAGTCGTCCCACGAGACTATTCTAGTCGATGCGCCCAGGTGAAGGAGGACGGTGGGAACGAGCGTTCCCCAGTCTACGTCCATTGGGTTTACGGCATGGTAGACCTGTACTGTAGATGGACTCCTCTCCACCTCGTGCACTTGGGGCTTGTCGGTGCCTGCTAGTTCTACGATGACGTCTGCAAGGACATCCACAGGAACCCAGTCTATGCGATCCATTGAGCCCAGCGTGGAAGGCAGAAGGCCAAGGAACTTGGACGTTTCAATGATCTGCATACCTATCAGTTTTCACATCGTCTTTAAGCACTAAAACGGGTCTTACCGTCGGCAGCCACTCCTGCTTTCCCCACATCCCTTTAGTGCTCCTGACCGGGCCGGCAATCTGTCCCAGGCGACAAATGGAGGCATGCAACCCTGAGTTGACGACGGCGTCCTCAATTATGAGTTCGGAAACTTGTTTCGATGAGTTGTACCCGCTCACTTCCGTGGTCAGGACGTGGTTTGGCGCCTCGATGACCATGCCGTCGGTACGCAGATGGCTTACTGTTCCGGTCGTGGAGATGAAGAACAACGAGGCGCTGCGATTGCTCCCGAGACAGAAGTCGACTAGTCGTCGCACACCTTTGATGTGTGGTTCGAAGGAATCCAGGGCCCAGTTGAAGTTGACGGGCCACTGGTTATCTATGCTACTGTTAGCGGCGCTTCCTCTTTAGGGGGGGCATGAAGGCTTTGCTAACGGATCACATGCGTCGTGTGCTCTTTTAGCTCGGCGTATTCTTCTCGGCTCAGCCCAAACCGAGGCTTCCACAGGTCGGCGTGGAGGAACTCGACTTTCTCCGGTGGCCAATCTGTCGTCAGACCCCTGAATGAGCTGGACTCCGTCTGCTTCTTACGTCCGTCCAGGCTGCGGTTTAGGCAGTAGATCTTCTCGACGTCCTTCTGGCGCAATAGAGAGTCGAGTAAGTATGAACCGATAGACCCGGTGCTGCCAGTCAGGATGACCGTGGTGCCATATTGCGCCTTGCTGTACTTCTTGCGAAGTTCTTGCATTTTCTGCTGCTGCTTGTCGATCTCGCTTAGCTTTCCGTTCGATGACTTCCCCAGGAGTTCGTAGACAGCTTTGGAAAGCTTTTCGATCGTTGGATTAGCGTATACGGTCCGAGGGCTCAGACTCCCGGCGTCAGCCCCGGATTTCTCAAGGACCGAGCGAAGTGCCCTCGTTGCGCGAAGGACGATCAAGGAATCGACCCCGGTACTGAACAGATCCTCCTGTATGGACGCGCTCTTGAGGGAAGGAGACAATGTAGAAAGCACCTCATGGATACCAGCCGTTACAGTCTCCAGCGAAGAAGTGTCAATAGACGAAGTCAAGTGCGCGACGGACTCGGTCTGACGCTGCTCATAGAAATCTTCGATCTCTTGCGTGTATCCGGCCAATGTTGCACGGCGTTTGACCGTACCCTTGTCAGTGTACGCGAACGGTTTCTTGGGGTCGGAAATCATGATGTATTCCCTGTGGATCTGTGCGTATGCTGGGGAGGAGGCGTTTGCAACTTGGACAGTTTCATAGATGCTATCGATGAGGGCCTCGCGCTCCGCCGCGTCGGTCAGCTCCTGGTCTTTAAGTTCGACCAGCAAACCAGCTTGGAACTTGCCTGTCCCAATCTGCTCCTCTGTTAGTATCTCGATGTGCTATTGTAGGCTTGGTGCCTGGTCTCGTTGTGGGTTCCCACCCACGAGAATAGGGGCAAACGTACAACGAGGGAACCGGCAATAGCGGGATGAGCATTGATGATGGCCTGGGCGCCGAGAGGCTGGAGCTTCTCGCCATTTGAGAATACAACCATCTCATCCGCCCTCCCCATGTAAATCCAGTGGTTCGACTTCGTCGGATGCTTGGCGTAGAGGTCCTTCAGGGACATCTCCTTGACGTCCCGGAACGTGTGGAAGAGACCCTGGAAGAGGGTGGCGTGCTCGTTGCGGACCACATAGTGCTCGTATAGCCCGGGCTCGATCTCCCTGAAGTCGAAGCCCGAGTACGGGTGGAAGGAGAAGTAGATCCAATCCTCGCGATCCACCCAGAGGTTTCCGATAAAGAGACCCTCGGTTGTTCCCGTCAGGTTGAACACCCTGACCACTTCATTGACCTTGTCAACTGGGGCTTGGGTGACCGGTCCTAGGCCCGCGTTAGCCTTCTAACTAAGTTCAGTTTTCTCAGAATTGATACATACCGCCTGATGCGCAGATGAATTTCGCGCTTTTGAATTTGGAGAGGACCTCAGGGTTTTCTCCCAGTTCATCGACCAAAGACGGGACGATACTCCAGATATCGATCTTCGCATGATCTAGCATCGAATCAATCAAATCCATGTTGGGAATTACACCCTCGGGTCCGATTATCCCCTGCATTCCGTAGAATGCATTCATCAGGATATTCATGATCATGCCCGCGCCCTAATAAACAAGATGTTAATCGATTGAGCAAGGGGATTCCGAATGAGTTAGATTCTTACATGGTAAAAAGGAAAAGCGGAGTACAACCGGTCTTTCTCGTGCCACATAGAGGTCCACGGCTTGAGGCCGTTGTCTCCATCGACTGGTGGCAGCAGACGCACGGCGTCCAGCGTGCTAAGCAGCCCATGGTTCCAGAAAATCGGCTTGGGAAGCCCAGTGGTACCTGAGGTGTGCAGTACGCAGAATGGTTCTGTGGCAGCCTCTTCAAAGGACTTCTCGTAGGGGTAATGTGGAACATTTGCTGCATCCAACAGGTCCTCGACATCCTGAATGGTGAGCACCTTCATAGGATGCTGTGCCAGTATCTCAGGAAGATTCTGAGGCTGCTGATTGGGGGAGATCCAGTGGTTGCAGCTTGTTCTATCCAGGAGCGCTAAGTTGCCCTCAAGACTGTTGCGTGGGGAGAGAAACAAGGCCTTTATTCAATCCGTGAGCTATGCACCAATAAGTCTCTTGATCAATATGCCCTACCTGGTAACCAGCTTTGATGCATCCGTGAGTGACCAAGACATATCGAAGATCATCTAGTTCGGCATTAATGGTGGATCAATCCATAGCAACCCGGATCGCTTACGGGGTCCAATGTAGCCTATCGTCTCGAACGAAGAGCTTCTTCCTATTTCCTTCTGCAGCCACCACGCGACCTTGTCAACTGCGCTGGCCAGGTTGCGAGCAGTGACGTCACGGAAGCCCTTAGAGACGTCCTGCGACTTTGGGAAAGAGTAGACGATGCGTTCGGGGTCGCTTTTGGCAAGATCGTCTACGATATGGGGAATGAGGCGCCGGCCATAGTCCTGAGATGCCGCCATCTTAGACGAGCAACACAACTTACGGAGAGAAGACTTAATAACAGAAGTAAAGAAAGTCGTGTGAATTCTGCAGGAACGCCGACCTTTTAGAGGCCTTAAGAAGTGTCAGAATAGGGGTAAGACATCCCAAACCTCCTGTGTACATATGGCTGTGTAATCCCCGAGCCTCAAGGCCGGTTAATTAATACGGAATCCAACGAGTATTTAACCTCTCTTCGATACGAAAGCCTACTATTTATTTATTTCGGATTAATCATCGCTGCAGTGTTGCTTACACCCTATATACGGTTTACGTCAGATGGACGGGTTCAGGTTGGCCACTTGGCTGGCGTCACGTATAATGGAGGAAACGAAACAAAGAAATGTGGGATGGAAATGCTCGTAAGCAGTTCATATCCTCACCAGCATTACGGAAAAAAGGGGTTGATAGGGAAGTCACCGGCAGGGTTGCCACGCGCCTCCTGAATTAGTTTTCTCTTTTGAGCGTCGGTGATGCTGCTTATGGCCGAGGGAGGACCGACGGACTTCGTCGTTATTAAGCCACGCACGAGGAAATCTAGGTATTACGTGTGTGACGGTCTGCTCCGGAACGCAAATCTACGCATGTAAAAAACTAGGTATCCGACGGAAGGCGACAAGGCATCAGGATACAAATTTCTCGATAACTGCATTACCTTAAATGGAAGAAAACGTCCCGCTGCACGAAACATGAACGGAATGGATTGATTGGGCTCAAGTCCTAGTTCAATACAGACCAAGTCCAATGTACAACTCACAGGGGCACTTTCGATTAGTTACCTCCACCCGCCCACTATTTCCCAAATACGGCTAAGTGGAACTTCCTATACACTTTATATAGGAAATAATATTAGGACTATATTATTAATAATAAAAATTAACGTAATTGTGACGTAATTGAAATTATTTATAAGTTATTTTAATAAATATTAAAGCTTAACTTATATATATCAGGAAATACCGCCTTCTACTTTCCTCGACGCTGCTTAAAGCTACCGAAGGCGTTCGATATGTGGAATAGGATAATAGCGTTGCATTGGGAATGGTGGCAAACAGAAGAGGAACTAATAAAGGCTTTTTTGCATACAAAATGTGTGGGAGCGTACATACTAGCTGTTTAGGGAATCTTATGGGGCGGTGGAGGTAACTAACTGAAAATATCCCTGTGAGTTGTATCCTGATGCCCTGTCGCCCTTCTTTAGATAAATACAGAACGCTACGGCTACATGCTGGTCACGTGACATCCTTGGCCCCGTATCAGGAGTCAAATCACGGTTGTGACAATTCAAGTGCTATGTCAATGTTTCCTAAACACGAGATAGTAGGATTTAAATTAGTTGGTCCTGACGCCAGCGCGGCGATGCCGTTGTCACGGGATCAACTCGCCTACCCCAATGATGTGAATCGACGGAAATCTTGATGTTGGGGCTTCATCCTAGATTCGCCGTAGAAGGTGTGCAAGTGGGTATCCGAGGTTACCCATTCACTACCCACAACCTAAATTAATACCACATAACACTTCCTTGCGGTTACCTATGGATAGTGGTTATGGGAGTAATTCCGTATTATTTACGGACCTTTATTAGTTACTTACGATTGAAAAATATCATCCGTGGGGACTCGTTGGCAAGCATGGATGGCCGGTAGCGCAAACCCTCTCGCCGTATATTAAGGTCTGTCGTCCCACGCGAACTTCCAGGTGAAAATTTGACATCGCTAGATCTGCCTTCGGCTATATCCATCACATTCTCCCAGCTGCTTCTTCTCTTCGAGCTTAAGCTCCGCTTAATTCAACAAATTCCTAGTTCTTCCAAACGGACATTCAAAACAATGGCTCCGATCGTTCTCGACCCGATCTCCGCGGACCCCTTTTTGGTCTCTAAGCTGCATCAGGAGTTCCAAGACGATTCCCAGGTTGACGAGGTGTCCGCAAACATCTTAGCAGTCACCTACAAGTATCTGATGACCAAGTTCGGCGATTCCAATGAGAAACTGAGCGCGGGGACTCCTAAGTTCTTAGCAGTTATCTCCAAGTTTGTGAGGGCAAACAAAAGGTTAGAGATGTGTCTCCCGGCCTTCCCCTGGAAGTCAGCGAACAAGGTGTACAAGGTCCTAGGTTCGCTGCCAGACAAGGCAGAGGAGGTTGCCCTGAACCGCCTGAACACCATGTGCGCCGAGATTGCCGAGATTTATAAGCCCGGAGCTAGTTTAACCATCATCTCTGATGGTCTTGTTTACAATGGTAAGACCCTTTTGTGCAATCCGAGTTTGGTTTAAGAAACATCTTAACGCTAACATGTGGGTTCCTAGACCTCCTTACAATTCCCGACCGGGACACCTGGGCATACGGAGAAGGTCTGCGTGACATGTGCGTCACCAAGGGATTCAAGCACATCGAGTTCTCCCGCCTCCGGGACCTCGTCTCCTTCCCGGGCCTGCCGGCGCAGCTTAACGAGATCGTCTACGTGGCCAACGCGAGCAACTTCCGCCGCTACCTGCTGAACAAGTTCGGTAACGACGAGCTCGACATCGACCACGAGATCGCCACCAAGCCCGACACCAACATGACGTACCGGGGTTACTGCCGCTTCCTCGGAAACGACCTGCAGTACCTGTACCCCGTCGGCAAGGAGCGCAGCGGCCACGCCTACAGGCGGGACGTCAAGTTCCTGGCGAAGGAGATGCTCAAGCGCGGAGACGTGCGTGCTTACCCAATTCCCATACCCCATAGCATCTTGGATCGCCAGCTAACTAGGTATTGCGTATAGGCTTTCGCGAAGGCTGTCAAGGGCGCCTTCCCTGACCATCTCCGACTGTCTATCCACCAGTCGACCGGCGAGCACAAGATCTCCATCAGCCTGCTGCCCACCGACACCGGCTACACAACGCCCTGGCACTGCTGCGTGGCGTTCCGGGCGGACGGCAGCCTCACCAGCGGACCAAAGGGGGAGTTCGAGAAGGACCCCAACTTGGAATTGGTCTATGAGGATGGACGGCCGAGCTTCTTCAGGGAGAAGACAGCAGCAGCATCCAGCGCGACGTCCGCGAACAACTAAAGCTGGGTCGGTTTCCTTTGAAACGACGTTGTCAAGATTACGAATTCACGATTACTCTCATTATTTTGTGGTTGTCGTTTCTTTGCTTCTCCTTTGTTGAGAATCGCATCTGCGTATAGAATAGTCCTCTTGCGATGTTCAATTGGGGCGGGGCGTACAAAGTTGCCAAGTATATTTAAGAAGGACAGTTTATAGAATGTTATTCATGCATATTCACCTCAGAATGGGCACATTCACTGTAACTGTGTCCTTGATTTTAAAAAATTGTACTTGATTATCTCTCTATGCCCTATTTAGCTTCAGCGATGAATGAGGACGGGTACTCCGTATAATAAGTAGTGAGATTATCACAATGTTTAGAATTGAGCGCTTTCAAATTGAGGAAGCTAATATCTCATTCTACTCCCATATCTTACTGGATTTTCGTACCTATTAAACATGCTCTTGAGCTTGGAAACAGCTGTGAACGCGCTTGGCAATAGGCTTTGCCATTTCATAGATTTGTATAGCTACGTTGTACTTGGACACTGCATTGATCCAACGTCTGGTGACGGAAACCCTATCCTCTAATGTGGGGTTTCGCCCCCTTGCAACGGTCATATATTGTCCTCCTCTCTTGTGCAGCTTTACATATTGTAACAGAACGGACATGCAACACAACACATCGAAACCTCCCCCTCTGTCTTCTTCGACTCAACCCTGTAGGATATGGATCCGATTATAATACGGATAAAGTGTTACATCCGCCTATCCCCGCGATAAATTAAAGCTGACTCCGAAATCCTCCCCTACAGGCACGGTATCCTATCATATGGCCATAATACCTAGCCCGATTCCTAGAAACCTGCATCATGACTATGAGTCAATGTATAATAATACCTAGTTTGGTCAGCATCACCACGTCTCTCCTCGGTTACTCGGCAGCGGTCCTCAATATCACTTGACGGTAGCCTAAGAATACCTTGCTAGCAGCAGCCCAGACACCCGGATTATCGCCACGATTGGGTAGTATCTGACAGAATGTGTAACAGGATAACTGAAAAGACATATTGAATCGGTTATCCCCGTTACTGACCTCGGCACGAGTACATGCAGAGATTTCGCGGTACGTCAACCCTAATCATTTTACATCGCTAAATGGACGTACTGGGGTACTGCGAACTCTATCTCACATGGGAGACCCCTGTTGACTACTGTGGATCTGACACCTATAGGTAACTACCCGCTTACCCGTCTAGATCCACCCTTCGGGGAGAGGCACCGGCGGGTCCCGTACCTCGGAGGGTGGCCCCGGGATCCTGGATTATGGAACGCGATGGCGTCAATGACGTTTGTAGTGCTTAGGGGGCGGTGCTCGACTATGCACCGTTCTAAAGTAGTAATAGCCATTTGGGACATCCTGCTCCAGCTTTCCCTAATAATCCCGGCGCAAACTTGGTATTCCCCCCGGATTAGTGAGACAACTTGGGACCGGTCACTATGGCCAACTGCTATATTTTTGTACTCTGACGTTGGCTCTTACGAAGCACAAACCGTACCAAGGTGGTCGACAAAAAAATTGTCACACTCTAAAATGACATACCTGTACTTGCATAGGCTTTTATGCAGTAACTACCAATTACATGCAAATAAAAGGGAAATATAATATTTGGGTATCGGAGAATATGAGTATATTCTTCTATTTTTAATTTTCCCCCATTTGCCTTGGTTGCTGGGTACTTTATATCCGCTATCCGAACTTGTAGTATCTTAGAAGTATGTCATTTTTTTTGTCAACCACCTTCGTACGAAGCAGAATCTGTTTTTAGCAGAAAAGACGCCACCCAGAAACCCGCCGCGGTATAAGGATGGGTTATTCAACAAACGTTGAAAATGCTTAGTCCGTCCTCTTTTGAGCCTTGAGCCCCGCATGCCCCCCCTAGCTCCCAGCCATCTCTGTGGCGGGGTGGAAGTGTGGCTGTGCGGCGGTGCGGCGGTGCGGCGATGCTGGTGTGGCGTAATGGTATGTGCAAGTCTGCTTCGTAGTAAGTGACTCGTGACTTTCTTGACAAAACTCGAATAGGGACGCACGGGACATGATGGGGTAAAAGGCGTAACGACGGAGATAAGAACTAGAAGAATAAAAAAGGTTTGCCAAGAAGAACAAACTCCGCTGTCTAATCCCAAGAATCGACCCGAGACAATATTCTATCCAACCAACCGTTTGGAGGCGCTTCTCCTCATCAGCCGAATTCTTGCCGATGAAGAATTCAACCGACGTTCTGCCCTCTCCCCCAGTCCCCCAGTACCCAGTCGCCAGTCTCCAGTTCCCAGTGTGTCCCCAGTCCTGGGTTCTCGCGAGATTCAGCCGACGATGAGTTCCGCGGGCGACGCAGCGGATCTAACATCTCCTGGTGCTCTTCCAGTCGTTCGGTCCGACGCCGAGCCCGGAATTGGGGCTTCTGTCCGGGCATTGTCGTCAGAGTCACAATCACAAACACGGTTAGAACCAGAACCACAGCCGCATCCCGACCCCGATCCTGCTCCTGATCTTCATCCTCATACTCAGCCTGATTCCGCTGTCGCTGTCGATGCTGTCCAGGGTGGTCCCTTTCCTTCCGAACCTCAACATCAGCATCAACACCAATCATACGAGCAACAGCTTCAACAGCAATACCATCCCCCCCAACACGAAGAAGAACGGCACCACCAATTTCACCAGTACGATGCATTGCCCACAGTTCCGGCCCCGGTCGGTACCGTCGCGCATCATGGACTCCAGGCGCTGCAGGCCGCTTCTGCAGCTCCGCCCATTACAAGCCAGACCTCAGACCACATAGCCCAGCAATATGCGCAGTCGGCCACGCTGCAGATGGGCGATCCCCAGTTCGCCCAGGTTGCCACCGACGTGGTGAATGGAAACCTCAACGGACACCATACACCTCCCAATCTACATGTGCATGCGCATGCGCATGCTCCTTCGCCAGCGTCTCCTGCCGTGAACGGCACTCCCCCCCAACAGAAGACGACGCGCCTTCGACGCGCTTGCGATATGTGCAGCCAGCGAAAAGTCAAGGTAAGCACTCGCTCGGACAATTCTAAGAGAGATGGACGTATTGTGTAGAAACGAGTGGTGGATTCGATGCCATGTTATCCTCCAATAATAGCTAATAATGCTTCTTGTTCGTAGTGCGATGAAAGCGGCCCTCCCTGCAAACCATGCGCGGATCTCAATGTCGAATGTACCTTTCAACGCCAGATGAAGCGTCGGGGTCCCCCAAATAAGCATGCCGAAGCAGCGAGAGCCGCTAAGCGAAGCCGAGTCGACAGCACTGATGCTTCGGTGTCAATGCTGTCCCTCAGTCCCGAAATCGGTCAAGCCACGCCCGACGCTGAATCGATCGCTCCCTGGCCAGTCCTCGAGCTCCTGGTTGATGACTTCTTCACCTATATCCACCCCCTTATGCCCTTCCCTCACCAGCCTACTTTCCGCCAGGCCTTCGCCGAGCGCGCCGATCGGACCAGTCGGAAGTTCCTGGCCTTGCTTGCCAGTATGATCGGTGTCCTGGTTGCCTCCTTTCCCCGCAGTGCGCGATCCCATCTGAAGGCGCAACATAGCACCGACCTGTTCCCGACCTCAGTCACTATGATCGAGCGGTGTCGAAATATCGCCCTTCAAGCGCGGGGCCCCCTTTTCATGGCTAGCCAGGAGATGACGGCCGATGATGCGGCGACTAGCTATTTCTTAAGCATTGCGGCCGCATATACAATCCAATGGAAAGCTTGCAAGCGCTTTATGGCCGAAACCATGACTTTCGTCAGAGAGGTGAGCGTCCATAGACAGAAAGACTCTTCACCATCGGAGCCGAGCGTAGACGACATCGCCTCGGTATTGAGCAGCTCGGACAATAGGCCGGTTGATCACATTAAAGATCAGATGACCAAACGCATCTTTTGGGTTATCGTGGCTGGCGTACGGTAAGTTATTTCGCCCTTTTCTATTTTCCTTGCATGGATGCTATTGTAGGTGTGCTAACCCTCTCTTCCAGCACAATGACGCAGTTGGGGGCGTCTATGAACGAGCTACCGTTACCTCCTCCGACCTCCCAGGAACAGTACCCTGATCAACCTGTCGAGGTGGATGACGAGTACATCTATGCTGATCGGATCCTTCCGCAGCCAGAGGGCATACCCAGCCTCATAACAGGCTTCAACCGAAACATTTGCGTCTACACGACGATGAACGAACTGGTTGGGGTTGACATGTGCTACGGCATGAAGTTTTTCGACTGGAATGCGCAGAAGAATATCCTGGGCAACGGACTTGCTGCCGCCAAGCAAGCCACGGAAGATCTACCCGACCATTTGCGAGTGAAGACCGAACCGAGTCATCCCGCGCCACCCAATTTCGACGAATCGGGTTTGCAGTATCATCCACCGGCCTTCCCTGCAGCCCAGCCACCCAACGACCTGCGCCACGCATTTGCAGAGGAGCCGATGCGTCGCCGGGAACTTCAGTTTGAGATCCAAAAGGCGAATATCTACGCGTCCAGCCTAGCGACGCGCTCGTACTTCGTCGAGCGCTACCTCAACCTACGCGACGCCGAGCAGCAGCGCCGCAAGCTCGAGGGCGGCGGCGCCGAGGACGGCGTCGAGGACGAGCGGGACTTGATGGTGGCCGAGGAGCGGGAGCTCATCGTGGAGAACCTGCTGACGGTGCTGTCATCGATAAGCCAGCGCAACATGGAGCCCAACGGGGGGTCCATCATCAACAAGATCCGGCAGGTGGCCAGCACGCTGCTCAATGACGCACCCGAGCGTAAGGGCACCGTGGCCGTCAGGGCCGAGGAGTACCTCCGTCGCTTTGTCGACATCCTCATGAGGCTCGAGAAGACGGGTGGGTCGACGGCGCCGGGCCCCATGACGCCCCAGGACGAGGAGGACGAGCTCCGCTGCTGGGCCAACCTCCGCGAGTACCAGCTGCAGTTCGCTGCCAACGGCGGCTTCATGGGCCAGAGATGAGTGGTTTTGACGGACGGCTTGAACGTATACGGAGCGACGCGGGTCCCGCATGAGACTACGCGAGATCTCGCTTGCAGACTCGGCTCGGTTCGAGTGTACATACGACGTGCTCTGGGTTCGTTTCCGGGGGTTTATGCCATTTTTGTCTGTAGCAATAAGGTCGGTTCTTCTCACCCTTTTAGGCGTTGAAGGGGGCTACTGATGGTTTGGTGTCGTGGTTCGGTACTTTCTATGCAGTACTTGAAATTCCAGCCTCTCTGCCTATTAGCAGATTCGTGAACAGATAGCAGCCTTTTGCCAATGAACTCTATTAGAAAGCAATTGGCGGCGTGTGTTCAGAGGTGACCTCCTGTATTTCCACTTAATACTGAGGAGATGGATGTTGAAGTCAGACCACGTCGTATGCCTGCAGTATTGGGCGTTTTACTTGCGCCAAAATGATAACTTCGCTTCTACCGTACCAGGCGGCAGTTAGCGGTCAGCAGGGGTTACGTAACAAGTGCAGAATTATCCTTTCATATTGAGTTTCCGGATGCACCAGAGGTTGTCTAGACTCAAAGAAGATTCATCCAGGATACGAGCATGATTACTTAAGTACTGATGTAACACATCTAGGCTATTTCCACCCTCCCTTTGCTGCCCAGGTCCAATTTGCTCGTCTGAGATCTTGTGTACAGAGGAAGCCTCGTGGCGGCTTTCGGAGCGACCTACCCGGATACCTACGAATCCACGACCGTCCCCGGCTCCGGTAGCGTCAGGTTGACGAGATACCTATTGACGGCGTCGGTCGCCTCGCCCCCGAGGGACCAGCTCGTGTGCCCGGCCCCGTCGCGCGTGAGCAGCATGGCCCTCTCGCCGAGCTCGGCCCGCAAGCCCAGGGCCCACGCGTAGCTCGTGCTCGGGTCGTACACGGAGTTGACGAGCAGCACGTCCGCGCCCCCGCCGGCGTACGGCGACAGGGGCCTCTCCCGGTTCCTCTGCGGCGAGGGCCAGCCCGCGCAGCTCGCCTGGACGCGGTAGCTCTGGCTCGCGCCGCGCGTCAGGGGTGCGGAGGCGGCGCCCAGGATCTGCAGCTCCGCGATCCCTGCCCAGGTCGAGGCCGTCGCGTGCGTCCAGTCCTGGCACTGCACCGCCGCGCCGCCGAAGAGGTACGAGTCCTCGTACCCGTCCTCGTCGCCGACCGCGATGGGCTGCGCTTGCGACAGCAGCGTCGCGTTGGCGTCGTCGCGCGCCTCGCGCAGCGCCCGCCCGAGCGCCGGCCAGCCCGCCGTCTCCAGCAGGAGGCCCTGCGCGTTGAACCGCGCCTCCTCCTCCGTTACGTTCGACCGGCAGCCCGTCGCGGGCCCGTCGTCGCACCCGGGCGCCGGGATCGGCGCGTCCCTGGCCTTCGCCAGGACGTCGAGGAAGGCCTGCCGCGCACCGGCGCCGTCGTCGCCGTGATCCCGCAGCAGCGCGCAGTCGGCGGAGCCGTTGGTGGAGTCGCACCACTCGAAGAACTTCTGTAGCGTCGTCTCGTACGCCGCCGACTCGATGAGCAGGTCCGACGACTCCGACTGCGAGTGCTGCAGCGCGCCGTCGAGGACCATGGCGCGCACACCCTCGGGATACATTTCAGCGTACTGGCTGAACAGCTGCGTGCCGTACGAGAGGCCCAGGAAGCTCGCCTTCTCGTCACCGCCGCCACCCTTCCCGCCCCCGAGAGCCAGCCGCACGGCCTCGTGGTCGCGCGCCGCGCTGATGGTGTCCACGAAATCGACGAGCCGGCCCGAGAGCGCGCGGCAGCTCGCCCCGAGCGCCGCGTTGTGCACGAGCAGGTCGTCGAACTCCCCCCGAGTCCGCGGGAACAGGGACGCGCGCTCGTTGAACAGGCCCGCGTCGCACCGCACCGGCGTGCTGAGCCCCACGCCCCGCGGGTCCAGCCCGACGACGTCGAAGCGCTCGAGGAGCTCCGCCGTGCTGCCCGGGCCCAGACGCCCCGCCGCCGCGGCGAGCCGCGCTACGGCATCCGTGGCCTGCACGCCGGGGCCGCCCGGGTTGACGAAGAGATTGCCGATGCGGCGCGATGGGTCCCCTCGCGCGGTGAGGCGCAGCATCCCCAGCGTGATAGTCTCGGTGCCGTCTGGGCGGTCCCAGTCCAGCGGTACCGGGTAGGTGGCGCATGTCACGTTCGGCGTCGATGCGAAGCGGGCCGGACACGGGCCCCAGGTTAGTTTTTGGGGTGGGCTGTACTGTGTTGTTGCGTTGCCGCTGCCGTCCCGTGGGCCGGTGGGGATCGGCGTTGCCGTGCCGAAGATGGCGGCGAGGGACAGGATTATTAGGCCTCGGGCGAGTATTTGGGGGACCATCGTGAGTGAGTGAGTCTTGGGCTCTGGTGAGGATGGATTAGATACTTGATCAGAGGATTGGAGAGTAGGTAGTGATGATGGTTACCTACTTGATAGGTAGGCGAACAGCATACGCGCGACGTGGAGGCAGGCATGTACTTCTTTTCTCTCGGATTTAAGAAGGGTTGCACCTTAGACCCAGGAGAGGACGATCAATGATGCATGCTCCATAAATCTCGAATATTCATATGACACGTGTATGCAGGGGGGTACGTGGTCCTTGGGGTGCAGTTGATACGATGATCATCGCCAGGGAAACAGCTGCTTCGTGTAACTCACCTGCAGAAAGGGAGGCGGCCCCGATATGACACTGACATTTTTGGCTTAATGGGAAGGAACGCATGACGAGCGTTTTGCTTGTGACTAGATATGTGACTCCATACATTATCATGGGTGATAGCCCTAGCATAGGTGGCCCTCGACGGTCATATAATTGTCACATTGGAGGTATTCTCTCATTCACCTTGCCATAATGTCTGCGCATAGCTTGTGTCGTGGCAAACGTTCGTCAACGACCTCTTGACCCTCTCTACGGTATTGCCTACTTAATTAGTGGCCTTAAACTCTACTACGCTGCTACAATATGCCTATCCTACGTCCCTTTAAGTTGCCATTTATGTGGACGATATTAGCAACGCCAAGCTATCAACTGTTGCGTATCTCGAGATCACGAGTGATAGTGATCGAAGCATAACTCGGACGCGATCTGCCAAAGCACGGGCCGTTCGCATTAGGTGGTAAAGCAACTAAACATCACGAGATTTGGTGCCTGGACACTGCAGGTTAGAGACCTCAGGAGACATAACAATCTATGTAGTGAGCGTCCCGGTAACAGGGTTGAAGGGCTAGGAATACTCTGCGGCCTCGCCTATGGTACCTCCGGTCCTGTTTCCAAGCCAGAGGCGCACCATCTGATGCCCAAAGCCTTAGTCACAAAATGATTGTCACTGGGAAGTATAGCATTCTTTAGGGGGCAACGTGAGTGTGGTCTTATAGTTGTCGTAACTGGGCCTATATTGGACTTTGGCTTGAAATGCACGATCCTAAATAGGCAAGTGACTCTCCAAAGTCTTTTTACGTCCTGGTTAAAGCCCCTTCATCTTCTTTACTCCACAAAGCACTTTGCAAACTCCCTAACCAGCCCGGCAAGACCTAGATGTTTCACATTTTCAACATCAACAATTTCTGAATTGACTTCGATCCGAACTCCATCCTATCCCAACCAGCAATTCCACGTCCCACATTTACTCAGGCTCGTAACTTCATATATAGTGGTGATTCTCCCGGCACTTTAGCTCAGGACGTATACCAGATTGCATCTCACCTCTACACCATACATAGCGCTTCAGTATCGGAAATGTCTGTACCTGCAGCACCCAAGCAGCTATGATCATTTCGGCTTACAATTACAACCCTTACACATGCTCACAGCCTTCCTATATCACAGAGATATAGATGTTCTCATGCTTTAACAACCTTTCTCTCCATTAGACCTAACAACTTTTTCGACCCTATTCCCGCTGCCAAGCGAGGCTGTTATATCAGTCAACTTGGCTCATTACCCGTTAGTTTACTCTAGGTGCTTTTCACCTATTTGCTATACTTATTCGTTGATTGTAACATCACCATTGCAATACAACTGAAACCTCTTTGACTTCCTACGTTACATCATTATTCGTCTTCCCACTTGGTTTTCTTTCATCGTATCTCTGCATCGCTTATCTTACTTTCCATAAGACAACACCTAGCACAAACACACACACACACACACACACACATTCCATCTTTCTCTTTCTTCCTCTCGCACCCACCATACTTACACACCCATCAATTCAGACAAGTACTCTCTGCCTCTCTGCCGCTCTCGATACTTATATGGAGTCTCTCCTTTCACCCATAACTATATCCTTTCAACTAGGTGTATCTTGACACTATCGAAGACCTAGACATTTAAAGACCTTTATATATTCACCACATCTGCAGAGGATCTGCGTCTTGACACTCCCTTCGTCTCTCTTCGATTCTTTCAGTCACACTCCCTGTGAAGTTATCCAATACGGTGGCCAACTAGCTTCACTTCTTCACCCGGTTGCCCGCAACTCGGTTCTATGTCATCTGGGTTGCTTAGTTCCTTCTATATTCTTAGAAATATATCCGGGTCTTTGGTAACTCTATACGGCTCCACACTTCCTTGACCCCTCAAAGGAAAGAACCACTTAGCAGCTTCTTACTCAACTACCAACAAACACTGCAATTCTGACAACTTTTTGATAAACACCCACATCACTTTGACGTTCTCTTCGCTACATCTTCTATCGCCTATCTTATTGACCAGCACGGATGTCTGATATATTTCGCAACATTCACTCTCTGTTCAGAATGACAGCATACAATACATCGCAATCTTGATCCACGATCTTTTGCCGCTTGGCAAGACCGACGGATTGTTGGGTGTCCGCAGAACGCGTCCCCTGGACTGCCCATGTTCCGAACAATGCCATTCAGTTTTCTGTTATTTTCTGCCTACACTTTGCACCAGTCGTCTTTTTCAGCTGCGGATACTCTTGAGTTGAACAACAACAAAATGGCGACGACCACATTTCTTCTCTTAAACTCGCTTCTCCTCATCTGCGTACTCTTCAACTCTTACCCCTTCGACTTTCGAGCTCCAGTCTAGCTACTCGTCGGAATGGTTTTCACCCGAGGGTATCTCGTGCAGAGCTGGACTACCTTGTAGATATTGCCAGGGCTATGCTACGGGAACATCAACAGAATGCACAAGACGGCCAGCGCGGACGAGAGGTGGGGCTGGGTGCTGGGCTTGCTACTGATGGTGGAACCTAGGACAAAAACCAGTCTAAGAATGGCTCCAACGACCGCTGATAAATGGCCTCTCCGTTTCACGCCTGCAGGTATGAGAATCACTCCGACTCCGTCGTCGCTGTCATCGACTTCCTCTGCAGGGCAGAGCACGGTGATAGATGGGAAGCCGTCTACAAGGTCTGTCAAGCAGGGCGCCCACACAGTCTCCTCATTGTGTGGCACTGTGTGCCGTCCTCAGCCTCTCGAAGTGGACCGGCAGGTTTCTGCCCAGGCCCCCGGCTTGTCTAGTCGAGTCTAGGAATTGTAGAGCGACAGTGTCGATTCTACCCTGTAGGAAGAAGTAGATGCTACCCTGGAAGGATTTGTATGTGAAAACGTGTAGGGTAGGATCTGAATTGGAAAGTGGAAAGTATCAAGTATGTCTATTGATAACGATTCAAGCTATGGAACTCTAGCAACAGCCCAGGGGATGATGGGCTTTATATATACGCAAATAACCGTATTATTAAGCATATTATCCAGTTATTAATCCATATTTTCCATTATTAATCAGAGGGTGAATAATAGAAAGATATAGAAGAATATGGAAGGACGCGTAGCCCTTTTGCCACCCCTATTCGAGCTGGACCCACTTTTCCGGGGGAAACCTCCGGATTCCTAGATCGAGGCTATAAAGCTTCGAACCGACTTGTAGCGCATCGCCGGGACCCGGAGGAAGGATTGCGTCCCTGGCATGTCACACCTGTGCTGTGCCAACCGGAGGATGACTGGGGACCACTGGCGGCTCCCGGGCTCGGTCCGATGACGCTACGATGTCTGGCATGACCCCCGCCGGCGGCTAATTGCCCGGTTGGACTAACCTTACCGCCTAGCCCTCGAGCCTCATTCCATGCATTGTGCAGTCCCATCATGGCAATGGACCAATCACAGTTCGTGGCGCGACCACGGCAGACGTTCCAGGCGTTCGCGCAACAGTTCGACAGCTCCTGAGAACAACTCGAACAACTCAAACAACGTTTCGAGAGATTGAGTCACGACATTCGCTCCTTGCAAAACGTTGTGATGACGCATTGACTAGAGGCCACCATGGTCAACACGGATGGCTGGAGGAATGCAAGGTATCTAAGAGCCTTGAGGCTGTAGTAGGGGTCTGCAATTGTATGAGACCCTGACATCACATACTGAAGCATATACGGCTGAAGGAAAAGAATTTATCAGGTTGACCTCTAGAAGGTCCTAGCTAGAAAGTGAGGGTAGCGAACCCTCCTTAAATATATACAAAAACAGTTACAGCTGGGAGGGTATTATACCCGTGATGCCTAAATCAACCACTTGTAAATTGTTAATCAGCTGAATCTAAGGGTTAGCTGGATCTGACATACCCTTTCAGCTGTTAGGAATTAACAGCTGAAACTTTTACGATACTGATTAATTGCTTAAAAAGGAAATATAATGGTGGTTAATAATAGAAATACGTAAAAGGAAAAAGGGGATCTGGGTAGCCCGAATAATTTCCTTAAAAAAGTTACTCGGGATACCCTAGCTTCTAATTAAATTCGAACCTATGTTTTTAGTCGTTAAAACTTGACGTTATATTATTAAATCATAAAAACTTTATTAAAAAGCTTTTTTATTAACTTTACTTTTAAAGTCGTTTAAGGATAAAAATGAAAGATATAACGGAATTAAATATTTAAAAGAAAACGGGGGTAATAACCCCTAATTGCTAAGTAATAATAGGAATAAAATAATATTTTCTTAAGTTTTTTTAAATTTTAAAGCGATGTTTTAAAGGTTTAATAGCCGAACGAATTTTTAATATTATTATAAACTAAGTAATTTAATAAATTTATCCGTTATTATCGTTTTAATTAACGTCTATTTAATTTTAATTTTCTTTATAATGTAAACTTTTTAAAACCAATAATTATAAATATTAACGTATTTTAATTTCGTAATTAAACGTATTATTTTTTCGGTAACTAACCGTATTATTTATTTATTATTTACTTAGATAATTAACCTTTTATCTAGTTTTAAACCAATAACCTTAAAAAACTTTTATATAAAAAAAATTTCTTTAATAGTTTATAATAAAGCTAATAACTCAGCTTTTGTATTTAAGGTAATAACTGTATTTTGTTTATTCGCTCGTTAAACGATAAACCCTTCGAAAAATAATATTACGAAACCTTAAAAACTTTTACGGTTAAGGTTATCCGTAAAAAATACGTTATTCGCATATAACAATAATTATATACTAAGATTTTCGTCGTTACCGTATTATATAACAAAATAACGCGTATAATAATTATAAAATAAAACTTTATTAATAACGTTAAAATAAATAAAACCTAGGTTTTTATTATATTATAAGAGGTAAAAAACAGCTTTTACTATATTTAAATAAATATTAATCGTTTTATATAGTAAGTTACCGATTTTTTTCGAAATATAACTTTTTCGACGTTATAAACGTTTTATCTGTATATTCCTTAAAATTTTTTTATTTAAAGACCTTAAAATAACGTTTTTTAAGTTTTAAAAGCTTAAATTATAAATATATTTTTTCCTAATAATTATCTTGTACCAATTACAGCTTTTTAACCGGGCGGTTACGTAAAATACGTATCTTTAGGAATTATTATAATTTCCTAAAGTTATTAATATAAAAACGTTATTTTAATTTCGTAAAGATTTTTTCCGTACGTATTATATCTTAAATCCTATATATCATAGTTATATCGTTAACGTAAAAAAATAACGTTAACCAATTATTAGTTATAACGTATAGATTGTCCGGAACGGGTTTTAGACTTAGTCTTTTTACATTTAAAAATAAATTTTATTATTACAAAAACGGTAATCGTTTTAAACCGTATAAGGTTTTTAGGAATTTTAAGCAGTAACCCGGACGTGCAAATCCTTATAAAAAACGTACGTATACTAGTTCGTTAATTACGCTATATAAAAATACGTTAATAACGTTAAGCTAACGGAATTTAAAGTTAAATTAAGTTGTTATAACTATTAATATACGAAAAGACCTTTTTGCTAATATAAAAGCGTATACGTTAAGGTTTTTACGAGGTTAAAAGTTACCTCGGATAACTACCTTAGCCTTAAATTTTTAAAATATCCCGTATTTATTAAATTTATAAATAAATATCTATATTAACGGAAAAATAACGTTAAAACTTACGTCGTTAATCACGTTTTAAAATATAATAATTTTAATTAATTATTTTACCCGATATATCTAATTTTACTTCCGTTTTACAACCGCTTTTTAAATTTTTACGTATTTATATTATATAACCTTAAACCAATTTTTAAACGGGGGAAAAAGGTTATCCCGATAAAGATAGTTTAGCTTAATCGCCGCCGAAAATATAACGTTAAATACGGTAAAATATATATTACGTTTTTCGAACTTTAACTTATAATTTGTATTAGCCGAAAATAATTTTTTTTTTTTTCCGTTTTGCGTTCCGGATTTAAAAATAGTTATCTAATTTAGGAAATTTAACTCGGTACGGCGTTACCGTAGTTAAAAAGGACCCGATAATATAATTTAAACTTTATCCGGCATTAACGTATAAAATTATTAATAACTTAGGTTTTCGAAATTTAAAATAACTTCGGATATAGGTAAATAAAGCTATGCAATTTCGCGTTTTAAATTATCCGTTTTATTAAAGATATATTTAGGGTCTTTTTCGGGGTTATTATTAACCGCCGAATTAAAAAAATCTTTATCCAAATATAAATTATAAATTTTATTATTTTCTACCCCCTTAGTTTTTTATAAAGCTTTCTAATTAGAAAAATCCGTAGTTATTACGATTATATCGTATATAAGTTCGTTTTCGAAAACGTTTTACGTTACTGTATATCTTATTTTCCTAATAATACCTATATTTAAGGGATTATTACTAAAAATAATTTTCGAAATCCTTAAAAAGGTTATTATCTTAGGTGGGATTAGGATATTATTAATTTAATTGTTTAATTCCACGATTTCCAACGACGATTTTTATTATTTGCTATAATATAATTTCGTTTCGTTAAAAATAACGTTTTTAATTATAATAACTCGTTATTACGAAAAAATTTATACCTAATATACGTTATTAGTTACGTATCCGATAAGATAACCGATATACGCCCTAGGATCCATTTTTTTCAAACGTTCCGCTTTTCGACGGGCCGCTTCCGTAAATACATAAACCTCTAATCCGAAAAGAACAACGTTCGAAACGTTCGCCTTTAAACCTTTTTCGGAAATAGGTATTTTATCCCTTTTAACTATTTATTCGTTAAAAACCTAGATAAATATCTTCTAACCTAGGGCTTTAACAGGTATATAATTAATATGTCAGCAGTCACAGTGATCAAATGCAGGAATCTGGCAAAGTGCGCATGGTTATTCTAGGAAAGACTAAAGAAGTCTGGGGGCAATCGCCCTTACATATACGTTTGACTGTATAAAGGATGGTTCCTGGACAAAGGCTGTTCTAAGTAACATTTACAGCCTAGATATACCAACCGCGGGCACCTGAAAGTACCAATTGCCGATACGCCTTTTTGCGTTAAATAACCTTATTTACGTAATCTTTTAAAATCAGATTTAAAACTTTAGGAAAATCTATCAAAAAATTATCAAAATCTTTAGTTTATATAGGATTTAAACCTTTATTTCCGTTATTTTTATTTAAAGTAAAGTTGCGTAATTAACCGTTATACCAAAAAGCCGGCCTTTTCGCTTTACTATTTTTTCGTAACCGTCCCGGAACACGGGGTTTACTTTTTTCGAAATAATTCGGACCAGGTTAGGCGTTAATATAAAAAAACGCTTTATATACGCTAACCTATTACGTTAAAAGTTTTATAATTTTAAAAATCGGTTTTATTTTTTAACGGTAATACCAGTAAATAATTAAAATTATTACTTTTTAAATCCCCCCTTATAAAAGGCCATTAAATAAAAGTTTTTTTCCGGTTAGTTAAAAGATATTAACTAATTATAAGCTATATATAAAATATTAATATTTTTAAATAAAAATTAACGCAAAAAATTATAAGTATATATAAATAAATAATTTTATAAAAAATTAAAGCCTTAAAATTAATAAATAAATAAATATTTTCGGATAATCGTAAAAAAAATACCGCAATTATTACTTTTAATAACGAAAAACAGGTTTTAATAAGGGAACGCCCCTTTTCCCGTATAAAAGGAATTTAACGGAACTATTTTTTTGCCAGTTATTTTAATTAAATCTTAAATATTTTTTAACTTTTTTTATATTTTCTTAAATTTTAAGTTAATTATAAACCGTTTGAAATTTACTTTATTAAATAACTTTATAAATCCGTTAACAGAATTATCTTTGTTTTTTACGTATTAAAAACTAATATTTCCTTTTTAAACTTCTTAACGTATATAATAATATTTAATTTAAATATAACGCTTTTTTTATATTATCTATATTTTTTTTACTTATTTAAATATATTTATATTATCCTTTAAAATAAGAATAAAATTTTTAAATATAAGCTTTAATTTTATTAAAAAATTTTTAATCCCAGCTATTTCCGTAACTGTTATTTTTACTTTTACGTATTTTATTTCCGTAATATATTTAATAATAATATTTTGTAACTTTAAAATTTATAAAATAAATATTCCAATTATAAAAAATATACAGTTTATTATGGACTTTATTAACTTGCAATTATTTACAAAACTTATATTTATTATTCCAAATAACTTTAAATTATTATATTTATAATATAAATAATTTTTTCGTAATTTCCAGTACTAAAAAGATATATTTAATATACCGTTCAGGTATTTCGGCAATCTCTTAATATATTCCTAATATTTAAATAACGGGTTACTTATAAACCTTGCCCAAATTAACATTATAAACGTTATATCTAATTTACTAATACAACTTAAAAAGTTAAATTTCCCTATTAAGCTTACATATTTAAACGTTTTTTCTTTACCAGTTACGCCGTTATATTTCATAACGTACTTTAAATAATCCTTAACAAATAATATAAGCTTTTTTTTTATTTTATCTAAACTAATTAATTTTAATAACTTCTTAATATACTGCTATTAATTTAACTTAATATCTCCTATTAATAAAGAACGGATAATTTATATACCTAAGTACTAATCCGCGTTATTTAAATCTTTAATTAAGACGTCCTTAATAATCTTCTTAACGATATCCTTAAAACATTATTTATTAAAATCGAAAAACAGGAAATTATCCACGTATAAGGCGATAACGTTTCCTATTTTAAAATTATAATATATCGTATCGTCCAAAATTAACGGACGGAAACCTTATTTCGCAAATATCTTTCTTACTTTTTCCTACTAAGCAGCTCCGGCCTACTTTAAACCGTACAATAAATTCATTAACTTAATAACTTTTTCAAAAAAAAAGCTATATATCTCCCTATCCTTTAAATACATATCAAAATATTCCTTTAATATCGGAAACTATTTCATATAAATATCTTCCTTTAACTTACCGTTTAAATATACAGTAATAAAATTTATCTAAAATATATACTACCTTAAAAAGGCGGTTAACGTTATTAAGATCCTTTAATATATTGCCTTTACGGTACTTACTACTATTTCGTTATAGTTAATTCCTTTTTACTATATAAATCCTTTTACGCAAATACGTACCTTATATTTATTTAACTTTCTTATAAACGTATACTTTTTTTTAACACTTATTTAATATTAATAAAATACCCTTAAGTAATTTTGCCAAAAAACGTAAATTTAAAGGTTTTACGCAAAAAATTCTTTTTAATTTTTATAAAAATAACTTTAAGCTACATTTCTCGTTTTAAGCTTTTTATAACTTCCTTTAAAGTCGGGCCGTTATTTATAGTAATAAATAACCTATAAATATTAATATCCAACATATTAATTACCTATTCGTATTCATAAACGTTCCGGATAACCTAATCGGCATCTCCAAAGCTACTAAAACGGTCTTTATCGTCATTTGACGTTAATAAGTTAAAATAGAAAATATATAAATTACTTTTACTTTCGCCCTTTTAAATTAAAGTTAACTTTAACTTTTAAATCAACTTTAAAGCTTTATCTAAGGCTTTTAAGGTATATAACTTAAAAATAATTTTTTTCGGGTATCCCCTTTTATACTTAACCTGCTTAATTTCTTAGTTCGTATTATTCTCTAAAACAACGTTATTGTGAGAATATAAAGCTTACGGGGCTGCGGCTGGTAACCGACCAGCCGCTAACCTACTTACCTATATAAATACATTATCTGGCGCTAGTAGGAGACGCTAGATGGAAGTAACTTAATATATTTACTTTTTGGAATTTGCTTTAAAATTAATCGGTAATTACCTTACTTTAGTTTACAGTTATTTAATATTTTATAATTTTTTTATCTTTATAAAAAATAACGCGATAATTATTAGAAGCAGAGTACGTAAGTTACGAAACGAACCCGAGTTATTAAATATTAACCCGATTAACGAACAATTAGTTACAATATAGGAGTATATAGAAAAGTTTATAAGGGAAGCTTAATAGGTAAAGGATAATATTCCTTAGAATTACGAATCTTTTTATATATATAATAAGGATATATCGCGATAATTATCTATTAAACGGTCGGAAAATGGATGTAATATAGCGATTACGTTACGGAGTTTAGAATAAGGAAAATTAAATTTTTTAATAACGATTAAATTTTAAAGATTATCCGTTAGCAAAATAAGTAATATTCGGAATTATTCCGATAGTTGGCCGAATAATAGGCGATGGTATAAGCCGAAAAGGTAAAGTTTTATAAGTTAATTACGATATCGTTATAAAAGTTTAAAGGTGACGAACGAGTATTGTGTTATAATTATCCGAAGCTTTTTAAACGTACGTTAATTAAAAAAAAAGAAAACTGGATAAAAGTTATTATGGAAGCTTACGTTGAAAGGTTAGGACGAAGCGTTTTTATTTATATTTAATGGGCTATGGGCTATATGGACGTTTTTATTGCAAATGTTTGGCGATTATACCGCGTTACGTTTAATTATTTCGATTATAAGAAAGAGTTAAAAATGGAAAATTTATGGATTTTTATTAAAAAAGGTTATGTAAATTTTAACTTTTTTAATAGGGAATATAGGAAGCAGTTTATGGAACTGTAATAATGACCCGATTAGTTGCCGTTAGATTTTTACGTTAAATAAAGGTTTTTGGTTTATAAAACGGAGTTTGTAGACGTTTTTAACCCGGAGAATAATCGGGATAATAAGCGTTTCGTTTTTAATTATTTTTATAAATTGGTATTAAGGTTACGAAATACCTTATTACGAAAAGATGTTAAATTAAAGCGAATTAGTAACGTGGTAAATAAGGTAAAACGTTATTAAAATGCCTGGAAGAAGGTAAAGAAAGATTAATCGTTTTTTGTTAAGGGTATTAATAGGGATAAACGATTTTATTTTAATGTTTTTAAAAAAAGGGACCTTAAGAATAAATTAAAGACGCTACGTAGAAATAATGAGAACCGTAGGCGTTTTTATATACGGAAGTTGGATAATTGCCGATTTAATTTCGATCGAAGTAAGTTTATACGATTTAATACCTTTGACTTTTATAAAGGCCTATTTAAGTATTATAATTGTAAAAAGATAGGTTATAAAAGTGTGGACTGTAAATTTTAAAAGGATATAAGGACTTTGTTATCCCGGTTATACGGAAATTGATTTCCGAAGGCTGTATAAAACGTTATAATATATAACGATAAATCAGATTAATTCCTAGATGTAAACCTAAAAAAGGAGCCGGAGTAGGCATATATGTTCAGTTTATTTTGGCTGATAATTGCAGGACGGTTAGAATAGAGCCGTTTTTTAAAGGGAAGGTATTTATTAAGAGGAGTATAAGGGATGTGGTAATATAAGTTAATATGGATACCGGAACGTAAATGAACATTGTAAATAAAAAGCTGGTAAAGAAGTTTGATTTTTAATTAGTTTCCGTAGATATTCCGGGCTTTATCGGCGTTAATAGCGTTTATATTAAATGTTATAAGGTTTACGAGATTTTTATTAATATGATAAATAACAGTAAAACCGAACGGGAGTTTAAGTAAGTTTATTTTACGATATGTTATAACCGGAAGGCGCCCGATTTCCTTTTATCCCGTTCTGAAATAAACAGGTTAAGGATAATATTGGATATAGTTACGTATTAATAGTTATATGGATTAATATAAGAGGTTAATAGGTAGGAAATTATAGATTTAACGTTTTCCGGTAAATAAATTTATATTGTTAATTTAATAAACCTAGTTAATAAGTTAAATATTTTAGAATTTAAGGAATAGGTTTCTTAAGATATAAGGGATTTATTAGTTTGTTTGGAAAGTTTCCGGTGAGTATATTTTAAGGAAGTAACGAGAAAGATTCCCTAATTACTTAGAGCGGAATATTTAATAAATTTAATCTTAGGGAAAACGTTTTTATTTAGCTTAATTTACCTAATTTCGGAAGTTTAACGGAAAGTATTTAAAAAGTATATCTAAGAAAACCTAAAGGTAAAAAAAATACGTTATTTAAAAATGGATACTGGAGTATTGGTATTGTTCGTATTTAAGAAGGATAGTAATTTCCGATTGTACGTCGATTATAAGGGCTTAAATCGGGTGATAATAAAAAACCGATATTTTTTATTTTTAATTTTAAAATTTATGAACCGATTAGGGTTAGTTAAGGTATTTTTAAAAATTGACTTTAAAGATACGTATTACTGTATTAAAATTAAAAAGGGCGATAAATGGAAAACCGTTTTCCGAACGCGTTACGGTTAATTCGAATATACGGTTATACCGTTTGGTTTTATTAACGCGCCGGTTATATTTTAAGTTTATATATATAAAGCGTTAATTAAATTAGTAAATTATATATATATAATATATTTAAATAATATAGTTATTTATTCGGATAACGAAAAGGAATATGCGAAATATTTTTAATTGGTTTACGAACGATTATTATAATATTAATTATTTGTTAAATTATTTAAATACGAATTTTTTAAGAAAAAGATAAAGTTTTTAAAATTTATAATTAATACCGAAGGTTTAAAGATAAATTATTAACGGGTTAACGTTATTAAAATATGGTTAGAACTAAAGTTTATTTGTAATATCTAAATTTTCTTAAGGTTTGTAAATTTTTATCGGAAGTTTATTACTTATTATTTACGTATTATTAAGTTTATTATTAAATTATTAAAAGGAATGTAAAATAAGGGCAAAGTAGTAGAGTTTTAATGGTTAAAAAAAGTTAGGAAAGTATTTTACAGGTTAAAAGATGTTTTTTAATCGGTATTTATTTTCCGATACTGGGATAATTTAAAAGATATTAAGGTTGAAATAAACGTTTTTATAAGGGTTATATTAGAAATCCTGTTATAGAAATATAGGAAATATTAATATTTAATTATATATTAATTACGAAAGTTTAATTCGACCGAAGAACGGTAGGTTATAAGGTAATAAAAGTTATTAATAATTATAGAAAGTTTAAAGTATTAACGATAATATTTTAAAGGTACGGAAAAGAGTTTTTTAGTGCTTATCGATTATATGGCGTTAAAGGATATTATTAAGACGTTAACCCGTAATCTTAAAAGTAGATTAACCCGATAGGTTTACCGTTTTTTTTAATTTAATTTTAAGATTTAATATTAACCGGATACCGTTAATCCGGCGGATAGGTTATTAAGACGTCCAGATTATATGTTAGGGGAAATCGTATATAAAGATATGATTTTTATGTTATTAAAGAAGTTTAAATTTACGGATGATATGCCGGAAAGTATACGGAGAACCGTTATAAATATATAATGCGATTTAGAATATTATAAGGGAGTAAAAGGTTTTATAAAAACGGCGTAAAATTTGCTTACTGCAAAATTTCCAAATAAATTCCGAATAATAAAAGTTTAAGTGGTTACCGTCCGTATAAAGGAAACGGAAAACTTTTGTTATATAATTATAAAAAGTTTTTAAAGGGAAAAGGAAAATAGAAAATTATGTATTTGCCGTATTTATTATTTGTATATAGTAATGTAAGTAAAGATTATAGTATTAACATAATCGGCAGTTAGATAATAATAGCTGTAAATTACGATTATATTACGATCGGATTCCGAAAAGTTTAGGGAGGATAAGATTAATATTAAGGTTATTATTTATAATTAGTACGTTTTACGTTTTTTAGCGAAAAAGTTAATTAAAAACGAAACGGTATTATAACTAAAGGTTTTCCGATAGTTTTACGATTAAATTCGAAGGTTATAAATTAAGGATTTAAATATTATAAAATTAATAAAAATAGTTAAACGTTAAACCGGAATAAAGGGAGGATATTTTTTAAATCTAAATAAGGTTTTATATTATCGGGATAAATTTATAATCTTGTTATAAGGCGTTTTGCGAAAATAATTAATTAATTAATATTATAACGATTTAAAAATAAGGTATATAAAATATGTTCGTATATTGGAATTTATGATTAAGAAGTTTTATTAGGAGAATATAACGAACGATATCCGAAAGTATATTAAGTAATATCCAAGCTATTAAGGGATGATAAAGTTACGTTATAAGTTATACGGGCAGTTGCAGTTTTTATTATTACTTAAGTAATTTTTTTAAGAAATTACGTTAAATTTTATTATAGGATTTTTTAAAAGTTTAAAATTAGACGGGTTAGAGTATAATATAATCTTAATGATCGTCGATCGTTTTACGAAAATGGGCTTGTTTATTTTTATAGTTAAGACGTTAACCGTTATTAAGTTAATTCGATTGTTTTACGATAAGGTGGAATGTAAGTTTGGTATACCGGTAGGAATCGTTAGTAATAAAGATAAGTTGTTAATAAGTTAATTTTAAGTTAAGTTTTATAAGGAATGAGAAATAAAGCGGCGGATGTTAATCGTTTATTATTTGCAAATTAATAGGTAAACGGAACGTATTTATTAGATTTTAAAATATTATTTTCGTAATTACGTTAACGAGTATTAAAATAATTGGATAAGGTTGTTACGAAGTACGGAGTTCGTATATAATAATGTTCGGAATATATTTACCGGCCGTTTGCCGTTTAAGGTTTTATACGGGTATTATTTAAAAATAGTAAAATATTTTTTATAAAGATTTAAGGGGTAAATAAAGGAAGTTAAGGAACGATTCGAAAAAATTACGGCCATTCGTTAAGTAATGTGCGAATATTAAAAGAAAGTAGTAATAATTTAAAAGAAGTATTATGATTAGCGTTATATATTTATAAAATTTTAGTTAGGATAGTAGGTAAATTTTTTAATTAAAAACTTTAAGTTTAAAAATAAAAAGTTTATATTTATTTACGTCCGGGTGGTAATTAAGGAGCGAATAAATTTTTAAGTATATAAAGTAATTTTTTTTATTAAATATTAACGAATATATAATATATTTTTAATATCTTTATTAAAACCGTAATATAATCGGAAATCGGGCGATAGTTAGATAATGTTGTTAAATTTAATAAAAAAATAGGAAAAATAAGTGGTAAAAGATATCGTCCGTTACCGTAATAACCGGGGGTAACGTAAATATTTTATTAAATGGGAAGGTTAACCTGCCGAATATAATACGTAAAAATTCCGAAAATACCTTAAGTACGTACCGAAGATATTAAAGCGTTATAAAAAAAAAATTAGGTATATATATAGGAAATGGGATAACTTAAAATTTGTAAAGTTATAGCAACCCGATCGGAAATCGATTATATAATAATCGTAAAAATATAAAAAATAATTTTAAGTAATATTAAAATATTAAAATCGAATTTAGTTATATAATTACTTTTAAATTTTTAATAAGTAATTATTTTGTTATATACCGGTTAAAAACCGACCGATTAAATATTATTAAATATATATAATAAACCGGAATATAATCGGAAGTTAAATAACAATATAAAAAGATTTAAATTTTTATTTTAAAAGTAAGATTTTATATTCGATTTTTAAGTTTTATATTAGGCCAAAATATAAAAAACTAAATTATAATTCCCTTATAAAAAAAATAAAAGGCAAACGGAAACCGATAAATAACGTAAAAGGAATCAAACCTTTATTTCGAAAATAAAATTTTACGTTTAATTATTAAGCTTTACGTTAATTAACCCTTAATAAGCGTATTAAGGAAATTAATATAAAATATCGGAAAATAATCAAAAAACGTACGACAGTAAAGTACGGATATATTTGTTAATTTTATTAAGCGTAAAACCTGGAAAAAATTCGGAAATATTTTACTTTTTACAAAAAATAAGGCCTAGGTAACCGGAATATAGTTAGTTACTAATCGGAAATAGATTGCCGTTTTTAAAACGTTTAAAATATTTGGGTTTAATAATAACTTTACCGGCTAAAGGTTTTTTTTAATTGTAAATATCGATAAATATTAAGGTTTTATCGAGATACCGGAAGACGGGCGGAAAGTATTTATAAATAAGGAATACGGTAACGTAACAATTTTCGAAAATTTCTTTATTTATAAATTTATTATAAAATTGCGCTTAATCGGAGATTAACCGTAAAATAATAAGAAAAAAATCGGGTAACTTATAAATATAACCTAAGTTTATAAACTTATAAAATAACGTTAAAATTAAACTTTTGCAATTATAACGGATAATCGGAAATCTATTTCCAAAATATTAAAAAAACGATTTTTTTTATTAATAGCCGTTTTAAAGGCGAACTTAATTTTACGAAAAACATCGAATGGGTAATCGATTATAAATATATCGTTACGTTTAGTTTAGATGTTAATAATACGAATTATTTTAAGTTTGCCGATTAACTTTTAATTTTCAATAACGAAATAAACAATAATCTAAGCAGTATTTTTAAAAATAACCGGAATTTAAATAAAAATTAGATAACGGTATTAATAATACCAGAAATAAGTATTTACCGTACGAAAAGTTTTGTAATAATAATTAGTTACGACGTAATTTAAAACGCCTAGAATTTAAACGCAAACCGTACGGTAATCGAAATAACGTTATATTACGTAAATATAATACGGCTTATTACCGCCCGTAATATAATTAATATCCGATATATCCTTAACGTTAAAAAGGTAATATTTAAAAAATTCCCAACTTTCGTTAATATCGAAATATTACTTTTCGTAAAATTGCTTACGGAAAATAAATATAATAAACGGAAATAAACCGGAGAACGTACAAAAACCAAACGGAAAAAAAAAACAGGAAATACGAAAAAAAAGGAAACTAAACGGAACGCGTACGCAAAAAAAGCGGAAATAAAAACGCGGAAAAAAAAAAGGAAAAAAATAAATAAAGCGGAATTAAAAAACGGATCGAAATAAAAAACCGGGCGGAATACAATAAGTTACCTAATAAAGTACGCATTAATTACTACGGCAACTATCCATAATATAATATAATTTACGTACTTACAAACGGAAAACCTTTAATAAGTATACGTAACCGAACTTGCAATTACGATACATTAAATTAATAATAATATTATTAAAAATTAATAGCTTAAAAAAAAGGAGTAATTATAAAAATATAAAATTTACGGGGCTACGGTTAATAACTAACCAACCGCCAACCCACTTACCCATATAAATATACCATCTGGCGTTAATAAGAAACGCCAGATGGAAATAACTTAATACATTCACTTCTTAAAATCCGCTTTAAAACTGGTCGGTAATCACCTTACTCTAGCCTACAGCTATTTAATATCTTACAGTTATCGTCCTTATTTTTCACTTTTACGCCCTACTTTTAACGATATTTTAAACATTTTTATACGGGTTATAAAAATAATCGGATAATATCTTTAAAATTAAAAGGTTTACTTAACTTTTCCAGGTTTTCGTAAATAATAATATACGGTATTATAAATAACTTACCGCCTTTTAACAGCTATACCTTATAATTATATATCCTTTAATAATTTAACAATATTCTTTTTATTTTACGGACTACTAACTTTTTTAATCTAATTCGATAATTTTAATTAATTAAAACTATATACTTATTACCGAAAATTCGAAAATAACCGTTATCGGATTTATATAATTCCTTTAATTCGAATACGTTTTTAAAATATTCGATTAATATTATATCTTTTACCGTAAATTAACCTATCCTATTAATAATATACGTTATTACTTTTATTACGAAATCCTAAAAATATATAAAAAATTTTATTTATACAAAAATCGTACGCGCTTTATTTTGTAAAAATTATATTCCTCGTTTTATAATTCCGTTTTAATATTAATTATATACGTTAAAAATTATTAGTTCGATATTTTTTATAACGCAAAAGTTTTTAATTATTATTATACCGAATTTTTTATTACCGTTAAGGCGTAAGATTTGTATTTTTTTACGTTTATTTTTTTCGTCCGATAATAATGTTTTTAAACGTTTTATAATTCGTATAATATACGCGTATAAGTTTTATTAAATTTTATTTTTACTTTTAAATAAATAATATTTTTTATAACGTAATAAGTTATTTATAAAAAAATCAAAATAACTTTTATTTTTAATATTAATAAGTTTAATTAACTTTACGTCGTATTAAATAATTTCTTTTATATATTTTTTTCGTTTTTAAAAGTTTATAAACGGTATTTTCCGTATTTTCTTTTCGTTATACGTTATATAAAAGATATTTTTTATATCGTTAGGGTTTAAATTTATTCCTGTAAACCTTTTAATAGTTTATATTAATCGTTCGGTATTAAGGTAATAAAAGCGGCGGTATTAAAAAATAATTTTTTTTATAACTTTATCCGTTATTAAAACCTTTCCATCCTTAAAAACGTTCGAAAATACACGTTTGAAGTTATTTATTAAGCTATCGCCGTTTTCCTTACCGGATACCTCCCCTAGTACGAATCCCTATTAATAATTTTTATCGTTTGCTAAATTTAAGGCCTTAATAATAAGCTCCAGCTTCCCGTAAAACTATAGGAAAAATTCTTTCCGAAAAACGTTAATCGTTAATAACTAAATCCTATTAAGGTTTATTAAAACGTTACGATTTAAATAACCTTTCTTTTTATAAAATATCTTCCCGGAAAACACTTTTAAAAGGAAATTGTTAATATATAACGTATACCTAACTATAATTTCGTTTCTCTTTTTATTAAACCTTTTTAAGGGCTACTTAACGATATTAACAAAAATAATAACTATAAGTTCTTTATCCGTTATAATTTAAATTCCTTTGGACTTAATATTTATTATAATATTTTTCTTAAAATCGCTAATATTATTCGTAATGTTAACGTTCGTTTTTAAATTCCAAAACAGTTTATTTAAATTATTCCCGTAAAAGGAATAAACGTATAAAAATATAGCGTTTCCTATAATAATTCCTTTAAAGCGCTTATTTTTCTATAACTTTAAACGATTAATTACTTAAGCTTTAATATATTTACTTATTAAAGTTCCCCGGGTTTTAAAGCGTTTAATTACTGGAACTCCTTAAGTTACTTTTTGAATTATTTTATCGTACCATTATATAAAATTTTTTAGCTGTTATTTTTTAACGCAAACGTTAAAAATCTTTCCGTTTAATTGGTACAGATTCTTCAGGCCGTTAAAAATGAATTACTTTTCGTTCCTGTTACTATTATAGGCGTTATAAAAGTTGTTGCTTTAATTATTCTGTTTATTATTACTTTAATATTAGCTATGTTTTCCTTTTTTTCCTTTGCCGTTTCTCTCCTTTTGCGGTTTAGAGTAATCTTTCGTTAAATATCCGTATTTGCTATAATTAAAGCAAAATAACTTTTTGTTTTTATTTTATGCGGGCCTGTTGTCTTAGGAATTATTATTATTATTTCCTTTTCCCTTACCTTTTTAAGCGTTATAGGACTTCCCGTTTTTTTTTTGTTAATACGGTTATAAAATTTGCTGTTAAAGTCGTCGATTAGTTGTTAAAAGGAATAACTGGTTTATCTAAGCATTAATTAAATCGTTTTATACCAGCTATTAGCGCGGTTCTTTATAACAATAAGGAATATAGTAATTTGTTCTTTTAATCCGAGTTTTATATTATAACCCTTAACTTTTCGTAACAGTTTCTGAAATTTCGTAATAAACTGTACGGGGTTTTTTTTATCGTATATAATTTTGTTAAATTCTTTTTAAAAGGACCTTTACTTAGCTTTACCTATTGCTACGTAAATTTTCCTAAAAGTCCTTAATATTTTCGTTTTTTTTTAATACTTATAATTAGTTTTAAAGGCGTTTTATTATACGTTTTAATAATGGCTTTCGTAAGGCGTAGTTAATTAAATTGTTTTAGCTTTATTTTGTTTTTATAATTAATCTTTTTAAAGGTAAAAATTAAGGTATTACTTTAAAGTTTTTAATTAACTTAGCTTGTTAAGTGATTTTTTTTATCTAATAAAAAGTTAAAACGCTTCTAACGTAATTTTATATTATTACTAAACTTTTTGGAATTTTTTTCTTTTTTTTTTAAACAAACGTTTAACTCGTTAAAGTTATTTAAATTATTAAAACTTAAGGAGTTACTAAAGATATTAAGGGAATTATTACGACAGCTTTTTTGTCTTTAGGAACCTTTAGATAAGTTTAAAAGTAACTTATCCGAATCGTCGGGGTTTTTACGTATTACATTTTCTTTTTTGCGTAATTTCTTTTTTTCGCTTTTTTCTTTCTTCGGGGGATTAAGTTTTTTAATAAATTACCTCCTTAATTACGTTTCGTTTTCTCTTAGGGGGTTAATTTTTTTTATATCGCTTTCGACGGCAATAAGGGCTTCCTGTAAACCTCCCGTCCCTTAAACGTCTCGTAAAACGTTTTTGTAAATATTTGTATTTCGTAAGCTCCGTATTACCTTTAATTAAGGCGGTCCTTATTAAGGTACGCCCTTAAATTGGGATACGTTTAACAATCGTTTTACGATACTGTTTATTCGCTTTATTATATCGTTTTTTCTTTTTTATTAAAACTTTAAATTTTTAATTTTATTTTCGACCGATTTATATCTATGTTTTCGTACTTTAACGTCCTTTTTAATCCTATTTAAGTTGGTACTTAAGGACGTATAAAGCTTATTTAATTCTATTTAAGGTTGTTATTTCTATATAAGGGTTTTATATCG
The DNA here is from genome assembly GCA_004155055.1 of Monosporascus sp. CRB-8-3. NCBI lineage: Eukaryota > Fungi > Ascomycota > Sordariomycetes > Xylariales > Monosporascus > Monosporascus sp. CRB-8-3. The sequence goes on from QJNZ01000543.1 coordinate 58,874, forward strand.
GTTTTTTAACTGCCGTTATTAAGGTAATATGGCTTTTTCCGTGGAAATTTCGAAAGCAAGTCTTTTTTTTACCGTTACGTTTATCGTAAGCTTTTATTTTTTCCCCTTATTATAAAATTTTTCGTTTTAAAAGTTTTTTTAATCGAAAGGAGAAAAAAATGGGTCGTTGTTCGTATACTTCCTGTCCCGCATAAAGATAAAGCCCTTATCGGGTAAGTTACTTTACTTGATTATAGAAAACTGCCTTAAAATACGTTTTTACTATTTATTTACTATCGTTAACCGTTTACTTTTTTTTAAATTAACTAAACGACTCCTTTTTAAATCTCGTACCTTCTTTATTAACTTAACTTGCAAATAATTATTTCGTTTAACGTATTACGGTTATTAATTAACTAAAAGATATTACCATATTAGCAGTTATAATAATTAAATACAGAAATTTGGCAAAGTACGTATAATTATTCTAGGAAAAACTGAAAAAGTTTGGGGGCAATCGCCCTTATATATACGTTTAACTGTATAAAGGATGGTTCCTGGATAAAGGTTATCTTAGGCAGCATCTGCAGCCTAGACGCACCAGCCGCGGGCACCTAAAAGCACCAATTGCCGACATAATAATATATATAGCTATTTTAACAATTTCAAGTTATAAATTAAAAAAAAATTACTGTTAATAATTAGGTAATGTATTTTCGTAATAATTATGCCCCCGGCGCGTTTTTAAATACTTACGGGCTTTTTAATATATAAAGGCAAAAATTCATAAAAAATCCCTATATCTATAAACCATCTTCGGAACTTCTTTCCGAAAAAAGTCTCGCCATCAAATATAATCGTTTTAACCTTAATATAGAACTATCTTTCAAAAAAAACGATTACGTTTATTAAAACGGTAAAAACGTATTTTTTCCGTTTTAAGATATAACTAATTCTAACCTTAATAACGGGGCAAATAATAATTAACGTTTTTATACGTTTATCAAAAATATTATTAAATTCGAAAAAGTTAACGTATATCGTACTAAAAAACTTACGCTTTCTAATTTATATTTTTCGCAAAACTTTTTTTTATACCTTCGTAATAATACAATTTTAACAATTAATCTTCGACGGTAATTAAATCTTTACTCCGGTAACTACTTATACCACCTTTTTAAAAGCTTTCGGACTTAGGTAAACTAATTTTCGGTACCATAATATAACGTCTCCTTTTAAAAATTTCAAAAAAAACGAAAATTATTTCCGTAAAACTTTTTTTAAACAATTAACTTCTACGGAAAAAGCTTTTAAACTAAAAATTCCGTATCGACATCTTCATCTTCGCTCTCAAAAACAACTTCCTTCTCGAAATTACTCTCGTTCTCCAAAACTATAGCTTCAGGTTTTTCAACTACCGTAAAAACTGTTAAAATAACAATATCGTTATCGTTATTCTCAACCGTCACCTTAACATAATATATAACAAATTAACGTTCGATCCAGCTAACCTTTACCATTTTCGTTTTTAATACCTTATAATATATAATATTAATTTTATAATTCCAATAAATCCCAACCTGCTAAAAAAACCTATACGAAGCCAAATTAATATATATCTTAAAAATATATAAATATCTTTTTAAAAAAAAGGTACTAACCCTTTTTACCGGGTTAATAAATAAAATCCTTCGTATATTCTTACCTAAAATATCGAAATATTTTCCTCATGTTAAAATTTTTCCTCCCACCTTAAGAAAACTTATATCTACGAAATTAACCTTATAATTTCCAACGTAAAAATCCAAATAAATATCCAGAAACGTAAATTCTTTTAAACTATAACCGGTAATAACATTATTAACCTATAAATTCGTCGGAAATTTTACTACAAAAAACGTTAAAGCAAACTAAGAAACTTATAATTTCTTTTTTTTTTATATACGCTCAATTATTATTTTCTACCAATAAAAGGTTTTCGAAATACATTCATCGATTTTTTTTTTAATTTTAAGATTTTCGGTTTACCTATCGGGTTAAACGCTTTTATTAATATAAAAATATCTCTTAAAACGATATATCTTTCCACAAAAGTATTTCGGCATAGGATAATTATTACCGTCACCGTTTCCGTTATTCCGGTTATTATTATTCCGGTTATTATTTTAATTATTACTCCAATTATTATTTAAAACGTTTTAAAAAGGTCCCGTTTAATTAAAAGTCTCTCCGTTAAAAGTAGTACTAAACGTTTCCTATAACATCTATTCGGTAATAACGCCCTATACTTTCCGGAACCTTATATAACTTCGGAATCGTTTTACAAACTTCTGCATAAACGGTAACTTAAAAAGGTCTTTACCTTTAAATATAACTTCCTCCACCGCAACCATTTAAATAATAAAGAAATTAAGTAAAAAAACGTTTACAGCTTTTAGGAAATCGAAATAACCGTAATAACCTACAACAACTAAAATCTAAAGCTTTTCGGTTTTAATATACGCTTTCCAATAACTAGAAAACTATACGTCCATTTAAATCCTGTTAATTTTTAACGCTTACCTGTATCGAACGTCGACCTTGTAAATCCGAACGTTATTGCTAAACTTGAATTCGTTTTTTAAGGTTATTAACTTTCTTTAAAACGTTATTTTTTTTAATATACCTAATAATAATTAAGGTAAACGGATTAGTTAAAAAATAAGCTAATTTCGGCAAACGCCTTTTTTTAGGTAATATAAAAAGTTTGCTTTTTATTATACGATTTCAAAACCTTTTTATATTTCGAATAATTAAACGTATTAAAAGTTAACTTATTAATTACTCCATTTTAAAAATACTAAGGCTTAGAAAAAACCGGTATAGGTAACAAAAGTAATACTTAAGTTACGTTAAAGTTAATATATATCCATAACAAACCAACCTTTATATTAACGTAAAATTCGAAAGTATTATATTCCCTAAAAGTCCCCTTTTTAAAAAAAATACCTCGGGGTTTACCTTAAAAAATAACTATTAAGGTCTATTAATAAAGAAAAAACCATAACTTTAAACGTAATATAAAAAATAAATGGGCTAAAATAATAAAGGCTTAATAATTAAGAACTTATACGAAAGGCGGTAATAAGTTACAAAGTTATTACGGAAATAACAATAAGGTTACGTATAACTTTAAAAGCGACGTATATAACGTATATATTAAAGTATAACTAAAAAAGGGCGGACCGGGTTTATAATTATAAAACCCTGATATTATATATTAAAGTATATACGGCTGAAAGAAAAGAATTTATCAGGTTAACCTCTAGAAGGTCCTAGTTAGAAAGTGAAGGTAGCGAACCCTCCTTAAATATATATAAAAACAGTTACAGCTGAGAGGGTATTGTACCCGTGATGCCTAAATCAACCCCCTGTAGGTTGTTAATTAGCTGAATCTAAGGGTCAGCTGGATCTGACAAATTGGGTACCCGTGGTTACCCATTCACTACCTACAACGTATATTAATAAGACGTACAAGTTAAAGACGTACGGTTACCTATAAATAATTACTGTAGAGATAATTCCCTATTATTTACGGACCTTTATTATTTACTTGTGATTGAAAATATTATCCGGGGGTACTCGTACGTAGCGTGGGTGGGTGGTTAGTGCAAAACCTAGGCTGTGATACCAGAATGGTCAGGGCCTGGGGCTCGCGGGCAATGAAAGGCTCCCCGTTCTCGCCTCCGTGTTAAGCCAAGCCGAAATGGACCACTTCCCAGGGTATGATATCCACCCAAATGTGGACGTACATGGAAATATATTGTTTTCGGGGCAGCAACGGATTCGCCGAGCCGTTCACATGGATACAATCATCAGGTACGGGATGAAGGTTGTAGCCCAGATCCCCGCACTTCGCTTGCCTCCGGGACATGCTCGGCGTGAACATGGTAAACTCGTCCTCGAGTACACGTTGTATCAGTCTGGCTTCTATGCCTTGTCGGGAAGTCTGCCGGTTGGTGAATTAACTGTAAGTGAATATGGTGCAACAGCATGAAAGATTAGAAGAAGCAGACGCACAGGCATCTCGCAAGTAGGCAGTGTTAAAGATGACCGCTGTTTTCAACTGCGAGTTGTTATACTTAAGTCGTGCAAAGCCATATATACTGGTATCCTCTCAATTGTCATGGTGATATGTGCATTCTGCAAGTAGACGAAAGCTAGCTGATGATAATATTACAGATATGATCCTGGTTTGACTAGTGAGCATGGAATATAAGGCTCAAGCTGAATAGCGGAAGCGCCCGTATTATTAAGTTCTAACCGCGCCTGCCTGGGTCGTAATTATATTAAGCACGTGACGTAGCATCATGAATGTTCATAGATCGGTTTCGGGTGTTAAGTCGTATAAGCCTCGGCAGGTAACTTGGCGGTGGCTGACGGAACCAACACGACTCCATATATTGTAGCCCAATTCGGCGGTGTCAAGGCCGATCCAAACGCCAGTCGGTATTTACTTACGGCTATACATTGCAACTTGTGCGTCCCTTCTACTTGCGTTTTAAGATTGCACCGACACATGAGAATTACCCCTACGTTCAATATACTTCATCTAATAACCATGCCTCCCGCCGCTGTCTCATACCTCGATTTACTCCCTAACGAGTTATTAAGCGTCATTATATACTTTATTATGATGAGCGACCGTGCCTTCTTGATGGAACGCTGTTTCTACCCCCTTCCGAACTACAAAGACAAACCGGAGAAACGTCTATCACGCTTTCCCATGGACATCTATTACCCGCATAGCGACGTCCTCACTTATTACCGCACCAATCTCCCCTCGGCGCAACCCGAACACATGGCCGACTAGCTGTTAGTCAATAGCACCAATAGGCGCATCCGCCACCTCGGGAAGGAAGTTTTCTTCAGTGCCAAGTCCATCGCCATGTCATCCTCCTTTGTTGACAAACTTCGTAGCGGTGCCTGCGATCTCATGAGCGTCGCGGACCAGGCGCTCGCGCTAGAATACATCCGAGATGTCACGTTGGTGGACAACAACCCCGGCTCGCCCGCCACTCTGATGAAGCTGCCAGCCCGCGTCAAGGCGTTCCCGAAACTCCAGCGATGCTGCTTGCTGTATCAATTCGTCTCGGGCGCCAATGTTGACCTTCTTTGGGGGACAAAACCCGTGGTGGAGGACGAGGAGTATCCAGTGTTTGAGTTCGACACTGTTAGGAGAGAGAGAACAACTCCCGGGCTGATACAGAGATTCAAGGATTTACTGGTTAGGACTGGTTTTCCTAATTGTCGCAGAAACGGGGGGGGGGGGGGGGGGGGGGGGGGGGGGGGGGGGGGGGGGGGGGGGGGGGGGGGGGGGGGGGGGGGGGGGGGGGGGGGGGGGGGGGGGGGGGG
>QJNZ01000544.1:0-64201 GCA_004155055.1 Monosporascus sp. CRB-8-3
AACCCCCCCCCCCCCCCAGCTGCCATTCAACCTGGCTTGCGCGCGGAGGGTCCCGCCGGCACTGCTCGCCGCCGGCCTCGGTCGTCGAGGAATCATGACCCCACCAAGCTTCCCAAATAACAACCCCGCGTCGGCATCGTCCCGAGTTGGTCTCCTCTCAAGACATCTCGCTGCCGGCGTCCAACACCCAGCGAGCTCCTCTACGCCAATTGCACCGCTTTCTACTACGCAGAGCCGCGGATTTTCATCTTCTCAGCCTGCCAAGATGTCGTCTCAACCCGAACACCCTGCATTGCTCATCCCGGGCCCCATCGAGTTCGACGATGCCGTCTTACAGTCCATGAGCCATTTCAGGTATGCTTTTATACTCTCACTCCTTTGTACGCATGCACGCATATGTAATGCGCGTATATGTGAATCGAACGTGATTGATGCTATATTCAAGATTGTCGAGAATTCCAAAATGTCCTCCAGTCTTATCTGACCTGACGCTGGCAGTGAGTCCCACGTAGGGCCCGGCTTCGTAGCAACTTTCGGCGAGACTCTGTCGATGTTACGCAAATTGTTTCAGACTACTTCGCCGTCCTCGCAACCATTCGTCATCTCCGGCTCCGGAACTCTTGGCTGGGATCTCGTGGCAGCTAACCTAGCCGAACCCGGCGATAACGTTCTCGTTCTCAGCACCGGCTATTTCGGCGACGGATTTGCGGATTGCTTCAACGTCTATGGCGCAAATGTGGATAAGATCACGGGTCCGGTTGGCGGTCGGCCACAACTACCCGAGGTTGAGACAGCGCTGAAGAGCAAGAAGTACAAGATCATCACGGTCACCCATGTCGATACCTCAACCGGTGTCCTAAGCGAGATTCAGAAGCTGTCGGAGCTGGTCAAGAACGTGTCGCCGGATACCCTCCTTATTGTCGACGGTGTATGCAGTGTGGCTTGTGAGGAGATTGCATTCGACGCCTGGAACGTCGATGGTGTGGTGACCGCCAGCCAGAAGGCCATCGGATGCCCGGCCGGATTGTCGATATCCATGTTCAGTGGGAAGGCCATTGAGGCCTTCAAGGCAAGGAAGAGCCCTCCGGCGTCATACTTCGCGTCGATGAAGAACTGGATGCCGAGTGAGTATACGGAGTGTGCGCAAGCGGCGTGTTTTGCGTAGATGCTGACGAGAACTAGTTATGCAAAACTACGAGGCAAAGAAGCCGTCCTACTTCGCAACCCCGTCGCCGCAGTTGATACATGCGTTGCACACGGCCCTGAGCCAGATCCTCGCTAAGCCCCTTTCCGAGAGGTTTGCCAAGCATAAAGAGGCGTCGGACAGGATCAAGAAGGCTGTGGCCGACCTCGGCTTGAAACAGGTTGCCGGTAACCCTGATGATCAGGCCCATGGCATGACGGCCATGTATCTCCCTGAGAACGTCAAGGCCACCGACATACTCCCGAAGTTAGCCAAGAAGGGCATCATCTTCGCGGGAGGCATTCACAAAGAAATCGCGCCCAAGTACATCCGCTTCGGACACATGGGTGTCAGCGTGGTAGGTTTGCGCCGCTAGGCTCCCAGCTCGGACGGAAAACAAGGCTGACTGACCATCTCAGACCGATCCGGCGAGAACCGATATCGACCGGGCGATAGAGGCCCTGAAGAGCGGGTTAGCGGAGTGCGGTTACCAGAAAGCATAGACTGGCAGCCTTTTCCTCTTACCATGACCTTCAATAAAAAGATTAGACGGTCCAGGGGGAAAGCAACGTTCTAGAAACCGGGCTATGGGTTTGACGATTCTGACTTACATGTATAATTGCACGGTATATAAAGAATAGAAATGCAGGACAGGTAATCCTGCGCCCCCGCCCCCAATTGGACCCAGGCGCGACTGCCCCTTACTGTTCAACAAGAACTCTGGTAGGGCGGGATCAGGTGACAGCACCGCGGCTAAACATACAATTTGGGCGACGTCATCGTCTGGAGACCCGGGGCGGCGTTGCTTTATCAATTGGATATCCTTAAGATGGCCCCCATATGACGACGGCGCTGATTTCGGCAGTACTTCGTAAATTGTTGACTTTCAGAAATGACTGGACTCCAACCACGTCCTTATTAGAAGTACATCCTCAAGTGTTATATATAAGTACCTTAGGTAGGTTATGCATGTTCAGACTGTTCGGTTCCGGGAGAGCGGACGCAGCCACCACCTCGGGACGCAATGAAAAATAAGATGGATCGGGCAACGAATCGAGGGGCCAACAGCGCAAACTGATTGATGGTGGCAGCTTGAAACTCAATCACCTCGTTGATAGAAACCGGCGGCACTCACTCGGGTCTTACCCGGTCGATGTCGGGTCTATTAATTCCACGTATAACATTTCCATGTACCCAAGCATATCCGAGCCCGTTCCGACGTTCCAACAAGCCCCTTTTATTCTAAGAGGTACCTTGGGGATTAAATTACAGACAACATCCCTACGAAGGAGACTTCAAAGGATCCATTTGCGATCTTGAACATCCGAGACTCGACTAAATATCTTGGACAATTTGAAACAGCAAGTGAAAGGGCACTTTTTGCATCCTTAACAACAAGAAATGTCTGCCTGCATATGAGTTGATCCTTAATGTATTATTAAGCGCTTTAATGTTTCAAAGCAGGCTAAGACAAAGAAAAAGCAATCGCAGCCCAGCCTTGCGACTTCAGGTATCTACATACGGAAGGTACACATCTACATGTACCCAATGTCGGTGGTTAAACTCCGAATGGTGACATCAAGTCGTCAACTTTTTTATTCACAACTTACCAATCCACGCAGCCCACCTTTGCAGCCCGTCCCAAACCCACCGCGCGGGGCAATTCTCACAGTTACCTAGGCAGCCTGCCCGCTATCAGGTAGCTAAACTTATGATCTCGTACTAACCTCACCTTCACCCTCGGAGGCCTTACACCACCTTCACCTAGCTTCCAGCACGGGTGCTACACCATACAGCACAGTAAATCCACCTCGATTTAGGGGGTGCTACAGCCGCCAATCTCTTCTTTTCTCCAACAATTAATAACAAGCTCATTCACGATCTCCAAGTCGACCACCTTTCACCTCGACAACAACCCTGACCCTCTTTATCCTGACTTAACTCTTTCTCTTGCCGAACAATCCCCTCTCCTTCCCCCTTTCCTCTTGCGTGGTCATCCTGTCGACGCAATATACGTCAAGGGAAAAAATTCACTTCCAACCCCGCCTTTTCTCGCCGCCACTTCCAGACACGGCCAGAGCGTGATCCTATCGGCGATCATTCTAGGCGCGCGGCCTTCCAGCCTACACGTACTTGTACCTAACTGACCTCCCCCGCCTCTGCCGACTTCACGATTCTTCGTCGCATATCAGCACTCGCACATGGCGCCCACGATTCCTGAACTGGACCAAGTTGTTCAGACCTTCTATGAAGGACGCGGTGAGCAAGTAAGTCTTACTCCCCGCCCTCGCCTTTTCCCTCTCGTTACGAGGCTCCCATTTGCATTGCGATGTTGCAAGAGCTGCCAGCTAACGTCTGTGTCTTCCCCGCCTCTAGCAAAATGCGGCCCAAACTGCCTTGAACCAGGTACGTACATTGCGCCCTTCTTGGGCCTTTCACATCTGGCGCATGAACTAACTTTTGTTCTCCCACAGTTCAAGGAGGACCCTGACTCCTGGCTCCTGGTCGACAAGATTCTTTCAGAAGCCCAATACCCAGAGACAAAATGTACGTCCCTGTCGATCATCTACCATCTGCATCCACCTCTGGACTACTGGACGGAAGACGCTGACTGACAGTGATATAGATCTGGGTCTCCAGATACTCGACAATGTCATCCAGACAAGATGGAAGGTCCTACCCCGAGACCAATGTCAAGGTTCGCAATAACCGCTAATCCCAGCATCCCGTCTAAGATAGGGCATGCCACGGCTGACGAATATTGCAGGCATCCGCAACTTTGTGGTCAACTATATCATCCAAATTTCCACCACTGAAGAGTCGCTCAAGGCCCAGCGTACTCTGCTGAACAAGCTCAACCTCGTGCTTGTCTCCATTCTCAAGCAGGAATGGCCTCACAACTGGCCTACGTTCATTAATGAGATCATCACAGCATGCCGGTCCAACCTCTCTATCTGTGAGAATAACATGATCATCCTGCGCCTCCTCTCTGAAGAGGTCTTCGATTATTCCGCCGAACAGATGACCTCGACCAAGACCCGAAATCTCAAGACCACCATGTGCAACGAGTTTTCCCAGATCTTCCAGCTTTGCCAAGAGATCCTCACCACTGCCAACCAGGCGAGTCTAGTCAAGGCGACGCTCGAGACGTTATTGCGCTTCTGTAACTGGATTCCTCTAGGCTATATTTTCGAGACGCCTCTTATCGAGACCCTGCGGACTCGATTCCTCGAGGTACCCGAGTTCCGAAACGTCACACTCCAGGTCTTCACGGAAATTGGCGGTTTGGCGACTAGCGGGCCGGGACAGCCCAACGCGTACAGTGAGCAACTGGTCAAGATGTTTGTCGAGGTTCTCACAACCATCTCTACTATCGTACCGCTCGATCTCGATCTCAAGAGCACTTATCCGAATAGCAATTCCAGGGATCAAGAATTCATCCAGAACATGGCTCTGTTCCTCTGCAATTTCTTCGGCCAGCATGTTGACCTTGTGGAGAAACTCCCCAACCGGGATTTCTTGACTCACGGTCACTTCTACCTAATTCGAATTTCGCAGATCGATGATCGTGAGATCTTCAAGATCTGCCTGGATTATTGGCTGAAGCTTGTGCAGGAGCTCTACGAAGAGATGCAGACCGCACCCATGCAGGAGATGAACCCCTTAATGAACATGGGAGCCTCCGCAGGTGGGGCACCCAACCCGGCGATGCTCGGCGGTATGCTGCATCTGCGGATGCACAAGTACAAGGAGGTCTTGTCAAATCTCCGAGTGGTCATGATCGAGAAGATGGTTCGACCCGAGGAGGTCCTCATCGTCGAAAATGACGAAGGCGAGATCGTGAGGGAGTTCGTCAAGGAGAGCGACACCGTGCAGCTTTACAAGACGATTCGCGAATGCCTGGTCTATTTGACACATCTGGATGTGGTCGACACGGAGACTATCATGACGGAGAAACTGCAACGTCAGGTGGATGGCACAGAGTGGTCATGGCACAACTGTAATGTCCTCTGTTGGGCTATCGGATCCATTTCTCTGGCCATGAACGAGGAAACAGAAAAGCGGTTCTTAGTCACAGTCATCAAAGATCTCCTTGGACTCACCGAGATGAAGCGCGGCAAGGATAACAAAGCCGTCGTGGCAAGCAATATTATGTACATCGTTGGCCAGTATCCCCGCTTCCTGAAGGCGCACTGGAAGTTCCTGAAGACGGTAGTTAATAAGCTATTCGAATTCATGCACGAATCCCATGAAGGTCAGTGGCCAGCCCCCTAAGTCGGTGAGATAGGCACTAACACCGTAGCAGGCGTCCAGGACATGGCATGCGATACTTTTATCAAAATCGCTCGACAATGCCGGCGACACTTCGTGGCTCTTCAGCCTAGTGAGACGGAGCCTTTTATCGAGGAGATCGTTAGGAACCTCCAACGAATCACATCCGATCTTACACCTCAGCAGGTCCATACCTTCTATGAGGCTTGCGGGTACATGGTTGCTGCGCAGGGCAACAAACACCAACAGGAGAGGCTACTTGCTGATCTCATGGCTGCACCGAATGCAGCTTGGGACGAGATTATCAGAGCCGCCACGCAAGATCCCACGATATTGCAGGATGCAGACACGATCAAGATCATCGGTAACATCATGAAGACAAATGTATCAGCATGTTCTTCAATCGGCCCCTACTTCGGACCCCAGATCGGCAGGATATACATGGATATGTTGCAGATGTACCGGGCAACGAGCCAGCTGATCTCAGAAGCAGTCGCACGCGAAGGCAAGTGAGAGAGTTTAGATTTAAAAGTAACCCAGCTGACCTATTATCCAGGCGACATCGCTCCACGCATGCCGAAGGTCCGCGGACTTCGAACAATCAAGAAGGAGATTTTGAAGTTGGTTGAAACCTACGTCGAGAAAGCCGAGGATCTCCAAGCTGTCCGCCAACAGATGGTTCCACAGTTGCTGGATTCGGTCCTGGTGGATTATAACCGCAATGTCCCGGGTGCTCGCGATGCTGAGGTTCTCAAGGCCATGTCTGTCATCATTACGAAGCTCACTGTAAGAACATCCGATCGGTCCCCCCTCCTGGTAAAGCTCCTCTCTCGGAATATTTTGCTGATTCGTCTCAGGGCCTCATGGAAGACCAGGTTCCCGTCATTATGCAGAACATTTTCGAGTGCACTTTGGAGATGATTAACAAGGACTTCTCCGAGTTCCCAGAACATCGTGTGGAATTCTTCAATTTGCTGAGAGCCATCAACCTCCACTGCTTCCCCGCTCTGCTCAAACTCGACAACCGACAATTCAAGTTCGTCATCGATGCCTGCATGTGGGCCAGCAAGCACGACAATCGCGATGTGGAAGGCGCAGGGCTTAACATGTGTCTGGAGCTTATCACTAACATCGCCGAGAAGACGGATGTTCAGACGGCGAATGCTTTCTTCCAGCAGTTCTTCGTACCCATCCTGCAGGACGTCTTCTTTGTCCTCACAGATCCTGACCACAAGGCTGGTTTCAAGACACAGTCTATGTTGCTTATGCGGATGTTCTACTTTGTGCTCCCTGCGGATGGCACGACGCCCAAGATTCAAGGGCCGGTTTACACAAATGAGGCTCCTGCGGGCACTAGCAACAAGGACTTCCTGGCGGGGTTCGTGGGACAACTGCTTCGCAACGCTTTCCCGAACCTGCAACTGTAAGTTCATCCCCGTCAGCAAACGGAAAGTATCTATAGCTAATGATCGCCAGTGCACAAATTGAAGCCTTCATTCAATGCCTGTTCACCTTGAATTCCTCCTACGAGAAGTTCCGATTGAACGTGCGGGATTTCCTGATCTCCCTCAAGGAGTTTGCCGGGGATAACGCCGACCTCTTCGTTGTGGAAAAGGAGCAGGAGGCTCGGGACAAGCTCACAGCTGAGCATGAACGCCGGGCGAAGGTCGGCGGCTTACTAAAACCGTCCGAGATCGAGGATGACGAGTTGTGACTGGGCGAAGAGTTGCGTAACGAATTCGCCCCCCGGCGTGGTTCAGATATGAGCACTTCCAAGGTCCGATTTTCGAGCGACCCCTTCGACGGATGGGACGTGTACGGGCTATGAGAGCTGTCACACGACATCTACCAATATGAAGCTCTGAAGTAAGGTGCGGCGGCCCGCTGCAACTTGACCTACATCCTTTATTTCACCTACGTGATACCAAATAGAGTTCTCTTTGACAACAAGAGCCCCCACCACTCTGCGGTGTGATGCCTACCGGAGCGCAGATTCGCAATGATGTCAAGGGGACAGAAACTTTCTCATTTGTTTAGATTAAAGTGTAGGAAGGAACTAGTGTAGGAGTGGACGGAGGAAGGGCAGACACACGTTCTGGTCGAGATCGCGCGTTACGGGCGAAGCGGTTCATCAAAAAAAGGGCGATAGCACGTGTAGTGACTGGATGGGGCCTGCGCCCAATTCGGTGCAACAGGGCCAGCTAGGCCAAGCGGGATGTGGTACTCCTGCGGACTGGCAGCTTTTAGTAGACAGTGTCCGTGCCCATAGAGACATAGTGAATGAGGAGCGCCGTTAACCATATCTGTGAGTGTTTGACTTAGAGCCCTGGTATGTATCTCGTGGATCCTATCGAGGTACGGTAGAACTTGCAAATCTTTAAGGGGGTTCGGTCAATTCCTCGCTTGACTCCTAACAAAGTCTGATGAGACTGGACGCTCTCTAGCGATGGGATAATGATAGCTTCACTTGAGACTAGTCCGCCGGAATAAATATAGAAGGAGGAATAAGTGTTAACTATACAAACCTTCCGCACTTTTCAAATATTGCCTATCCGATATGATCGATCCTGCCTGTAATACAGTGATCTGACAGACCAAGGCAACAGACTCTATGTTAAACAGCAAAATCGAGAGACGACCTGGATACCTCTTCCTTTCGGCACGCACGCAAAGAACTCCTCAAAGCTCGATCGGCATGAATGGCATCAAGGCCCCCTCCCCGCCTAGAAGCTCCCATCCACCAAGCAAGCCCCGTCTTCTGCGATCCTTAATCCGCAGCGTCCTAGTTCCCATCATCCCACATACGGCCTCGACCCTACCTTTTGTATCTGACTATGCCATGCCGTATAAACGCACGGAGGCAGCTCTCGACAACAGAAAGTCTTCTAACTTAGGCGGAGACCTGAAGTCCCCGAAACTCATCGTGTTTACAATGCGCAGGCATCATATGGGAAGTCGAAGAAGCGCGGGCCTCATGATTCCGCGAAAGGTGCCCCGTAATATCCACTCAAACTATGGCTGCGAATTCCGCGCCATGAGATTACGTGTGAGCGGATGGATCGGCATAGTCTCCGAGAGGTGGCCGGGACAGGGCGAGCAAGGGGTAACGTCCCCCATGCTAACACGGGGTGGACAACGGACCTGGTCCTGCTAGACGTGAATAGGGGTCAGATCAGAGCTGGCCAGTTGTCGTTACGGCATGGTGCCGACATGGTCGATAGACAGTCGGATGCAGACGCCGTAGGACACCGCGAAGGCTTCTGCTAGGCGAAGTGGATCGGTATCCCATCGTCAGCATTCACGCAACACAGAACGGCGCAAGTCCAGCACCCCAGTCTTGCCGGGGCCTGGATGGAACGAAGACCCCCGATTCGACCAGCCGCGGGCATCGTAGAGGACGAACCAGACATCGCAAGAGGCTGGAGGGGGCCACGAGAATCGGACTGTAATCGATATTCTGACAAAGAAATCCGAGGGAGTCAGGGGTGGACGGAACATGTTCTAGGGCGATGCTGATTCGCCAGCGAAGTCATTTCCTTCCTGCTCAATGCCCCTGTAGCCACTCCTAAAGTGTGCGTATGTCAGCAGCCGTGGTGAATTTTTTGCTAGGGCGTTGAGGGGGCTTGAAGGGGGCTTTCCTAGGCGGCCCTAGGATTGCAAGGACAAGGGGGCCAGCGGCGTGCGGTCGCCGAGTAAACCGCAGAATCGCCCACGGTGCTTACTTGTTTGCCTGGTAGGATCCGGTCCCGTACCGCGACACCCCCCTTCATCGCCAGGCTTCCCCCCGTGCTCGGGGTCCGTATGCATCTACCAATATTGTTGTTCATGGACCTCATCGGACGCGGGATTGTGAGTCAGACAGCCGGCCAGGCATCGGTTTACCCCTGCCTAGGCTCTTCCGCGAGAGTGATATCTTGGGAAAGCCATCTACCATTTGTTGAAAACAATAACGCCATCCCTTCATGAACAGGCTTATTTACGCGTATCTGTGTGTCCCTGTGCCTCCGTGTGGGAGGAGGGGCCTGGGCGAATATCATACTGCTCTTTAAGGACATGAAGAAACGGCAGTCTACTTACTATACGGTAAGGTTTAAGAATTTTATCATAGGAATCTCCTTGCTACCTTCAACAACGATGTTCTTGTTCCAGATCTACTTCTGTCAGAATTACTCGTAATAGAGTAGTGGCGCGGGCATCACGGCCACCCGGGTTACATATATACAGTCAGCATATTCTTCACGACTGTTGCGCTGCCGGTCCATCCGCGTCCAACTAGCTGGCTACGAATTTAGAGAGAGCTGACCATCTGCGGACAACCGTTGGTCCAGTCGGTCTAGTTGCCTACAGTAGGTAGCGGCAGTAGTTTCAGGCCCAACGATGGCTGCGAGATTGTGTATAACTTCTCACCGGCCCATCCTAGTTGGAACTCCAGGTGATGCTAAGCACGAATCGAGACTGTACTGTGACACCTTTCAAAGACCATGGTAAGAACGGGATAAGTGACCCGGTACGGGGGTAGGTTGAAGCCGACCATTCATGGTGTCCCCCTGTGTTTCCGGAGCGCATCATGGTGTCGTCGCAAGGAAGGGAGGCTGCTTTGGAGCCGGTGCCGCAGTTTCCCCCTCTTATCCCCTTCCTGTCTCCATGCAGCTCAATCAAGAGATGTCTTCCGATCCAAGGTGAGAACACACATGTACCGTACCACTAGAAGAACTACCTACTTTTTAGCTGGTTCATTATACCTGCCACATAGGTCTCGGTTCAACCTTGGTTATTAATCTCCGTCTTGTAATAGCCTAGGGTGCAAGATCCCCTCGTAAGCTAGATCTGCCGTGTATAGTGGTGTTATTTGGTTAGACAGGCTGCCTTCCTTTCGGGGCACGTTAACCTTCCTCGGGGCAGCCCTACCAAGTGGCGGCTCGTTACCACTGAGTTGATTCGCCGGCCATGCTGCCAGGGCCGCTCCGTGATGGTGGTGCTGCCCCTGTCCTGAGCCCTGCTCGAAGGATTGGGAAGAAAGATCGGAAATCCTGGGTTTTGGAGTAAGAGCGCAGCAGGACCAATGATGAACGAAGCCGATGGCGATCATGTAAGCCGGAGAAACCCTGGTACCCTACCCATAAGATGGCCGGACCGTTACTTTGGGACCTCTAGACCGAGGCTGACGCTAGGGCCCTGGTGCCCTTGAATTTCAAGTCAAGAGGAGGAGATAATCAACGCGACAGCTCATGGACTCCTCATTTATCTCGTACGCAGTTAATCCTGAGATACTGCAGTAGGCCTGCAGCAATGCTGGCTGCATTCACAACCCCGACGGAGTATTGGAAATAATCTTCTGGGCCGGGTTAGCAGCCAGCCACCTCGACGCGGCTGAACCAATGTAGAGCAAGCAACGACCCGTGGGCACGGAGTGACAGCCCGGCCCCGGATGCTTACAGAAATTACCTGGAAAGAATATTTGAGCGCCAAGCGAGGAAGAACGTGAGAACCGTACCGTCGGTGCTCAGAGAACCAATGAGAGGCGTAGGCTCTCCTGTTCCCTCACGGTCGCTGACTGTTAAAACCGCTGCGTAGGACATCCCGTGGCGCATCTCGATTTGGGGGTAGCCAGCAACTGTTGTCTGTCAAAGCGCCTGTTGCCGTTTCCGCCCTTGTCGAGCCGAGGACAGAGACTTGAGGCCCCTCCAGGTGAAAACAACCTTGGAAGCTTTGTGTCACCAAGCTGAATGCGGAACACTGGAAGGTGGTCTCAAGAAAAAGCAATTAACCTGCCGTGTGGCAGTCATTATATTCAACATCTCCTCGTTGTCCAATGGGACGGTTGCTCGAAGGTATCTGTATATCTGTTTATCTAGCAGCTTTTGAGACCTCAGGGGCAAGGAGGGCGAAGGCGCGGGGCATGGGTGTGGGTGACCGAGTGTATGAACACATCCATCGCCTGGTTGAGGTTGTCCGCGCAAGTTGCCCCTCCAAAGCGTTGCCAGAGACAGTCAAAACAGTCTGCCGACAACACACTGTACTATGGGAACAAGGGCTGTGCGGAACTACCGTTATTGAGCACCGGGGTTGGGGTGTCGCGCTTGCGTACATGACTGGGTTCGGGCAAGGGGTGTACGCAGGAGACGGTGTGAAGACAACACTATGTAAACAGTGCAAATACCGAGCAGTAGTAGTCGTCTCTGCTAATTGGTAGGTTGGATATTTTAGGCTCATTTTGAGCAGGCCATGCCAACACCACAGTTTGCGGTTTCGAAGACAAGAGGATGCCACGGTCCAGTTGTCAATTCTTGTTTTGTTGTGTGACATGACAGGTCGTTTAATTGTGTCCAAATCCACCATTGGTTTCATGAAGACGCAGCTGCGTTTTCAGGAGGTTTACGTCCCCCCCCGAGGCTATGCATCGATCTGGCTGGATTATGCAGACGTGCGAAGTGTCGTAGTCGGAAGCTTCGGCTTGAGATAGATCCTCCAGCGTTATGCGATTTTCCACGTATCCTTGCCGGTGCTGCGGCATGCTCTGCAAATGGTACCGAATGTAACATCAATTTTGAGAGGCAAACTGTATATGGATTATGACCATATAGTCTTCCTTGAGACCTCGCTGTTGACCTCTACGGCTGAGCTCTCTGGCACTCGCAGCCATGCAGTTTGTAGTAAGTATGCCTTGTGGTGTATAGGTTGGATTTCTACTGGGTAGTGTGTATGCTAGCCCCGTGAAAACCGGGGTTTCGACTACCGCCAAGTGTCAGATTGAACAAGGATCTCACGCCGCCGACTCAGGAAATGGAATTCTGGGTATTCCCGTACTAATAACGGTGTCGCCAAATAGAATCGAATGTACGGAGTAACATAATCTTGTATGCAGAACATGTAATTTGCTAATCCTACATGGGTAGGATGAACGAAGTCAAGGTGTCCTATTGCAGCATGCCCGGCTGTTGGTGAAATTACGTAAACACCACACCCATTGGCTACACGGGCCTCGAGCGAGTATATACAGTTGCAGGGAGACAATTCTGGATTTGTCCTACGTGACAAAGCTTCCGCGGCACGAACCTAGGTTATAGAGGAGTCAGAGCCTGCATTGCTGCACTAGAGGTCCTAACCTTATAGGTAAGATTAACGGCTTTCGCGGAGTACATATCACCATGCAAGGACATTCTTTCGGAAACGACTTATCAACGTATCTAACAGAAGCCATTGGACCTCTCCGCCGGGAAACTGTGGATGACCTCGAACTCCGAGGACTAAGTTAGCGTCCCCAGATTTGCCAAGCATCTAAAATGCGGGGGTTGAATACGATATGTTCATTCGTCGGAATTGCTCAGGTAGGTAAGGTTGCCAAGCAATGCCGCAGATGCCCTTATGTTCGAGTGATCCTATTCTCAACAGATACTGAAGCCTTCTCCATGCACTTGAGCAGTCACGTATGGTGTGCCCCCGTTTTGCCTGGGTACTTAATTAGTATCTGGGTTGCCAAAGCTAATGCACCGCTAGATTTTCATCAGGTGGGGTGCCAAATTTCTCCGCACTCGCTTATTTCCAGTCTAACTAAAGACCGTTTACGGCAAGCAAGAACTAAGTGGAAGAAAGTATCGTGTCGCGGATAGAAATGGAACATCCTACATTAGTCCTACATTAGCTTTTGGCGAATTTCGAGGGATGATACGATAGGTCATGGAGACTCATCGCCCTGTCTACCCAATAGTATATGTATGGAGTGTGTTTGAATGGCATACTGACAACATTCCGGTCCCGAATAGGGATGGCTGGCATTTTGGACAACGGGCACAGCGACAGAGTAAGAACTCAATTGAGGTATTAGACGTCAGAACTTCCTCGTACCTGCGGTTCATTCCTAAAAAGGAGACGATCATCTCTTGATTATCATCATCAGCGGAAGGGGGTAGAGACAGCAATTCATTGCCCGGCTTGCTTCCATCACGTGATAACCCACTCTGAAGGGAGACACTTGAAGGCCAGAAAGGTCTCTGCATCGGAAACCGGCAGCTACATGGAGACTAGAAGCCACAGCCACTGGCAATGTGATATCCACGGGGCCAGTGACGTAATGGCTTTCTGTATCACTTGTCCAGCCGTCTCTTCTGTTCCCCAACTCCCATACCATGTATGTACGGAGAGTAAGTAGGTGACTACTTAAAAAGGAGGTGGTGCCGATCCGGATTAGTGTGGGCAGTCAAGAACAGAGGTGGATGAATCAGACCCGTGCGATTTATTAGAGCATCCGTAACAGGAAATCCGCCTCATTCACCACGAAACGATTACCGAACGAAGCATGATCTGCTCATGGTCTGCTCGTACTATCCAGCCTTCTGTAGATCTGGCCTTGGAAATTCCCGGGATGAGAGGACCTGTGTCGTCTGCTTGGTAAAGCTTAGCCCCTACGACCTTAGAGGCCGAGCTGAAAGATAGTGGGGTGTAGGACCAACTCGACTAGGCATGGCGGCCTCAATACATGCCTCGTAGGAGGCCTGGGTATTCAATTTCAATCCTGGTCATCGGACGTCGAGACTCCTGTTTCTCCAGAGCCCGTAGGTGTGTGGGTATCGCAGCCAGACTCTTGGGGGGGAGTTGGTCGATTTTGCAGCCCGTTACGGTTTGGCGCGGTACCAAGTCTATCTGGGGCGTCTCGAGGGTTTCTCATTCAGACTATGCCGATGCAGATTGCAATCAAAAGGGAAAGAAGAATATTGGCAGCTGCGCGCTACCATTGGACGACAAGGCTAGCTGCACCACGGCTCAGGCATTCCGCAGTTCTCGACCTCCTGTTTTCAAGACTTCCGATTTCGTTCGACCGAGCAGCCCGAATATGTGTTCTGACGAATCTGCGGATATGCAATTTGGAATCCGGTCAACATGACATGCACCTGGGCTAACCGACGGGCTTCCCACATGCTGCCGCCGTCACTTAATGTGGTCCTATATCGAACTCCTACAAAGATTAGACCCTGCTTACCTAATTAGACAGTAGTGTAGGAGATCGATATCAATCTTGGTCTAAGTTACCCGAGCGAAGGAGTCTATGATAAACGCCTATTCCCAGAGCGCCCGCTAGCGCATACCTAACTGCCCGGCTCAGTTCGAGGGTTTTCCTTGCTCGGCACTGATATCCCAGCTGAAGATCCTCACGGGCGAGCAAAAACGGACGCTAAGCCGCGCACAGGAGCTCATGTGACCATCGTCTCATGCGGCCTACGGGCGTTTGGTGAATTAGTTGCATGGGCCCTTACGGACCTCGCAGGATCACCCGCAGGGGTGGTGGTGTCGTCGTCTGCCAGGCACGGTCTGACAGTATCACAGACAGGATTTGGAGATAGAAGAGCGCACGTCGTAATAAAACGCCTGAGATAAGCCCGAGGCGACGGGACCCCCCGTCGTTTCATGGTGGGCTAGCCGGAGAGAGCCATGCGTAACTCAGGATTGGCTCTGCCGGCGTATTGACCATTTTCGAAGGCTCTTAAACATGACGTTGCTCTGGCCCTCTATAATACCTTTGAGACCCGTCGTACAATAGAGTACAGAACACGACACGACCTGTCACATTGGCATTCCCACTCGTACCACGCAGCACGATCCGTGTCTTTGCTCTACTCGATGTTACCCGCTGCTTATCGAGTATTTTCAGCGCCAGAGATTCGTGCGGTGCCGGATGACGCTACTGCCGAAGGATCCCGATGACAATATTAAACTTGGATGGACTAACGAATCCCTTACATGCTGGTATCTTGACTTGGTAAAAGTATTAGGATGAACCCCCCGGTCTA
Source organism: Monosporascus sp. CRB-8-3 (assembly GCA_004155055.1). Lineage (NCBI taxonomy): Eukaryota > Fungi > Ascomycota > Sordariomycetes > Xylariales > Monosporascus > Monosporascus sp. CRB-8-3. Next base: position 15,241 of record QJNZ01000544.1, read on the forward strand.
ACCTTCTCACGCCGCACGCTAAGGTTCATTCTTGGAAGTGGGATATTGGTAATCAAGCTATGTATCAACATCATCACCCCGTCGCCCTCTCAGCCCTAACCGGAGCTTGGCCACAAAGAGGATAGGGGCTCGCTCCGATAGCTGGAACGAGCTAGTAGTAAAAACTCTGGTCCGGAGGAGGCAAACCATCACTTTATAGAAGCTGAACGATGACATAATGATAATGTCTCCGGATTGCCAGTGCGTTCCCCAAGGTCAGCGGGCGTGTGTCCACGCGCCCCTCGCGTTCCCAAGAAACCCCCCATTCCCGTCTGGCTGGCTCGGACGAACACTAGTGGTCCTAGCCCAGATCCAGAGAGCGCAATCGCGTGGTGGCTGAATCCTGTCCTGTCTTCCCCCTGCCTCTCGGGAAGGTCTCGCAAACTGTTGCTGGCTTTCGGGGGTGAGACCCTTGCTGCAATCGAAACCGCTTCGAGAGCGTCGAACCCGGGCAAACACTTCCGCCCTGATCCCACAACTTGCTGCACGCCTTGAGCATATTATGTCGCCACCCGGGGCTACGAAGTAATCGGGCATGGCGAACCACGCGAACGGCGCGAAAGCCTCTGACTGTGACCTGCGACTCGTCGCGAGCCCTTCTGAATGAATAGGTAGTTAATAACTGGGGTCTATCAGCCTTAGGGGTGGTAACAAGCCGCTAGACCCCAGTCTGGGCGTCAGCGATTCGAGCCAGGGATAGCCCTGGACCGAACCTGAGCTTCGGGTCTCCTAGTTACCTAAAGTGGCAATCTTTACTTCCCAAAACCATCACCGTCCTTCATCAAGTCCACAATCGCCCGCCGCGTGCCGTTCCATCTTTGGTGCACCTGATAAAGCTCCCTTGGACTTGGAATATGGGTGGCGCCTGCGAACCGGCGCGCTGGAGGCAAAAAGCCCATCGATGCCGGAGAAGGGTAACCTTGCGCGCGTAGGTAGGGAGTGTGAAAGCTAGCACCTAGACCTCCTAGCCATTAGATTGCTGAGAAGATCCCAGGCGCAGTCCGAGTGACGCGATCTCCAAATTGGGATACCTAAATATCTCTTTTTCGGGCAAAACAACTATGCCTATTTTAACTATCTCCTCAGCTGCGATAAGGTCACCCAGTAACTGGCCCACTGTATTTTCGGTTAGTTCCGGAATAAATGGGAATTTCGTATCCAGTTAAATAACGTGAATTAGACGCTATGTGGAGCATAAGCCTGTTTCAAGTTAGCGTCATTGCCGCTGCCCGGTTACTGTGTGATCTTATCGCATTTGAGGAGATAAGGTATGCCGAGGCCGCCATGTTCGGCGCCCGAACAGCCGCCCGGACAGATGATGAGAAAAGTGCAACGGCGGAGTTCATTCCAAGCCACCCATTTCTTTTGAAGCACATCATCGTCGCGTGACTTGGTGACAGAAAAGGACGATTTCACCCGACGCAGGCCGAGATAGATGTGAAACGAGTGGCGGCCGCTCTCAAGGCCTCCGCACGAGTGGTGACGAGATAACGCCCGAATGGGGAGCAACTTGGGCGGGCGGGAATGCGAAGCATACGCGTGGGGTGTGCTTGGATCATCCAGACTCTAGACAGGATTAGGCCTTCGATCGCAATAAAGACCAGCCCGCTACTTAGTAGGTCCGCGAAGTCACTGTAACAAGTAGGGTAGCGTACGTATTTAGCTTAGTTTTCCATACACGCATAATGGTTCGCATGGGATCTGAGAGAGAGAAGCTCAGATGCGATGCGATACCCATCAAGCATTACAGGGACGACCTCGGGTAGACGCCTCCACGTCGTGCAACGTTCCCACGTCCCTTTAGTATATAAGAGGGGAATTTGGTGATGGTAATAGCTACGTATGGTAAAGGAAGTTGCAGCAAGAACTAATATTGACTATAAACCCGATAGATAATATTATTGGAACACTTAAATTCACGTTATTCCGATTCTTCTCATCACCGCATGAAAGTCAGGTACTCTGTCGCCCGGGGTGAGTACCCCAGAATTATCGAGCCAGTCCGACGCGGTAGTAGTAAGCACCCTGTTTCGATATAATAATTGGCGCTTGGGATCGCGCTAGCAACTAGCTGCATATGCCCTGAATTTTGGCGATGGCTTCGGAACGTGGCAGGAACCATTAGCGCGTGCGCCCAGACAAAGATCTCAACAGGGCGCAGCCTAGTCGAAGGTCTTTTTTTTTTTTTTTTTGTCCCGAGGCTGCGGTTGTAAAATCGAAGCATAATGGGGCGTCTGAGAACTGAGATGCTCGCCCCCATTGACCACGATAAGGGCCATCGCGCGAATCAAACGCTTCGGTTGCCTTGTGCACGTGTGAGTATGTTGAACCTGCTATACAATGATCCTCCCAGGTAGAAGCTATCGGCCTAGAAGCCCCCGTGTATAATGCGATAACCAAGGAAACAGCAATTCCCAGGATGGCCACACTTTTCTAGCCGAAGTAGTATAGGGATCTGGCCAAGTTCCCATACCCCCCAGTGGTAGGAAGAGGGTCAATAGAGGAAGGGCCCCGTTATTCTCATGAACTGCTTGGGGAATCCCCACTCGGCCAAGCGCCTGCGGGTTCTCTCTTGCGTAGTATCGCTAACCGAGGTGCATACTTGCTGTATTAGATGGATTCCACATCGAAGCTCGCGGCTGCGCTATTGGATAGAATAGTATCTTGCGCGGGATCGGATAATGTGCGGGACTATTTTGCCCATCCTCACGGTTATCTGCTTCATCAGGGCGGAGAGGACCTCCTGTTCCGGAGAGCTTCTATAGTAAATAAATTCGGCTTGAGAAACTGGGATACATGCACACGAAAACGTGTTCAAATTTTCTCTGGTACCCGCGACAGCCCTTTTCTCATATGTGTGGCAGTCTCCAGACTGGTCGAGATCATCTGGTGACGCTGCCATTCACACAATGCCTGGCAGTGGGGGTTCGGGCTACCCCGGATACTCTGATTGGCTTGTGCTTGTGAAGGCACTCTAACCTGGATAGACGCCTGAGTCCTGTAGCGACTTCCCTGCGACATGAAAGGCTCGAAACGGTTGTGTACTCGCCCGGGTGCGATGTCCCCCCGGACAAGGCACACAACTCACTCGAGTGGCTAAAGTCGATTTCTCAAGAGAGTCTTGCAGATTCGGGGTCTTGAAAGCAAATCTCAGGAGCGCCGATCGGTTGACTCCTTCGTGGCCTGAGCTTCCCGCGGCCACCGTCACTGGCGGAAATGGTGTCGCGTACGTATGTCCATGCATACGTTTCCCATGATAAGTACTCCCCCGTACTCCATATAGAACTCCGTTAGGTAGGATCTGTACAACTAGTCAGGTGGCGACCCTGAGTGTTAAGAGGTGTGCCATCCTTCCCATTCGGCCGAGCCCTTAAAGACCACCCATCGTCCACCATACACAAATCTCGCGTCCTGGACCGGTTGGTTGAAGTAGGGCGGCATGCAGGGAATTCCCCGCCCTCAGACGCAGGCAAGATCTGATTTGGTTTAGCGCCCTATGCACCTACATCTCATGCACCTTTGCTACAGGCGATGGCGAAGAACGCTAGCCATGCTCGTCTCAAGCGCCTGCTGCATCTGCACTGCACCTGCGCCTGCGCCTGCCACTGGACAGCTTCCAGCTGTTGCATTTGTTTCTGAACACTGCCCCCGGCCCTGTCGGATACGGAGCAAGTCTCGTCAACCGGCTCGGGACATATACGGTGAAAATAACGTCAACCTACAGCGTAGAGTAGAGGGTTGCGTCGCGCATTATGTAAGGATCTTCCCCTAGGGTCCAATTGCTGGGTCTACACGCCCTTCCTGCATGTGCCTAAGCAGAATCGGTCTCAAGTGAAATCGACGTCTCGGGATGTGTGGAGACAATCGTGGGACATCTTGCACTTTGCACGGGATCCAAGCAGTAGTAGTTCAGGTAGTCTGAGATGATTAAAGAAAATGTGAGACTGCTATATGAACGCCGCTAACGATAAACTAACAAGTTAGATGGTTGTTTCGAAGCAGAGGTCAACGTTGGAGACACACGTCAGGTGCTCGCCGTCATTTGGGCATTGATAATTGAGACTATAACGACGTCTCCTTTTGGAAACCCGTGATAGTCGAATGACCCGGCGGGAAAGTTGGAGCATGAGTGGTCCGCTGATGTAAGGTACCGGTCGTAGTGGATATCGGCCGGACTTCTGAAGGTGGTATCTGCAGTAATTGAAAGGGCCATGTCTTAGACTTCGCATGGCGAACAGTCCTGCCGTTGCAGTCCGGAACCCTTGAGAGAGGCAGATATGATGTCAGGAAAACTTGGACCGCGGCACATCAGTTCATTGACGACGTTTCCGTCGTGCGACACGGCAGCCTGCCTCGTCGCAAATGCAACCATGAACCCTCAACGATTTATAATGCAAAGCAACCCTACAATAGCAATGAGAGAGGGGTACACGAATGAAGATCTTGAACTGGTTCGTGGCAAAATCCGGCTGTGATAGGGACGCATCAGCAAGAGGCTCGAGGTCGTTACGATGCCGCCTCCCGCGACTTCTCATAGATTGCTCGTTGCCTTAGAAATGCAGGCGGCAACCAATGCAACGGCGAGTGGCCATGTCCGAACTCTTGAAAATCATACCTTCCCTAAACCATTAGCAGAGAAGGGTTTAGGTTATTACGTAAGTAGTCAGCATAGGAGGGTATTGCAGTGGACAAACGCCCATTAATATCAAACATAATATGGCATTTGCTATGGGTCGGCTTGCTGTTTGCGACGACTCGCAAGTCGCTCGGAGGACGGACGTATGATATCGACTGACTATCCTGTAGATGAAATGCATGCATGTATTAGAGGAGTTTCAGTGCGGGTATGTATGTAATGCGACGATGACAAAGATGAACATACGAGTTATTTGCGGCGACACCTCCCTGAGCTGGAGGGTTAATGGCCGAAGCTGGGCGGCACGCCTGCCTGCTCTTGTACCTTTGCCAGCTTTTTAAAGGATGCCGAAGAACTGCGCAGAAACTTTCGTAGATTCACTCTCTAATAGACTGACGACGGCTATACTCGAGCATTTGCGCAGGAAAGGTTGAACCACGGTCGATAGCCCTACAAACCCCCACGCGGTTCCACCTCCTATCTCCTCTCGCCATGTAGGTACCTGGGGTAGTTATGTGTTAGATATTACCTAGTGGTGGTGGGTGTGTCTCTCAATACGGCTCTTAAGTTCTTGAGATGGAACTATAACTAACGATGATGGGCCGAGGCCGGGAGAGGCATAAAATGGGATTCGGCGGCAACCCATGGCATACGATATAACAGGTAGTGCTAGAAGAACATCCACCTACCTACCCCTTACTACATACGCGTACGTATGTAGATAGTATCTGGAAAAGGGAGACGTGATCGGGTTACACATTCATCGAGTACAATAGCGGGTAGAAAAACCATCAAGTAATGAACTCGTTCTAGTTTGCTAGCGCTCTTAGCAAACTGATCACATAGTACATAGTTTTACTATTGGGCATTTTATGTCGATTAGAGGTACGTTAAAGTTCTCCTTCGGCAGGTCACGATAAGAAGGGCCAGGCAACTTCGAAATTACTTTAGGTCCCTTGTAGGGCGGATGCGTATGCACATACCTGAGTAGTAATGGACCCCTCTTGAGCGACTAGTCTCAAAGCCGTCTAAATAGGAGTGGAATTGGAAAAGTTAAATGGAAAATGGGGGTGTTGTTATAAGATGGACCCCTACATATACACTCCCCCATATTCACTCATCAATATGGCACACAATAGTGCCTTCATAATCCTCAATTGTAGTCACTAGAGGAGAATATAATGAAATTCGTTAGGAACCTTGAAGACAGACGCTTGTCTTCTCAAGGAAGAGATTAATAAAAGGGGAGAAGGCGAATTGAGGCATCTCAGGACCACTCGTCGTACACAATTAGCATACCAATGTAGGTACCTGCCTATGCAGGCATTATGTTTTGTTTTAAGGATGCAGGTGTCCTCCACACGCCCTCCTCGACTACTTCTTCCCCAGTTTTCACCGTCACCCTTAAAGATTATTTCCCTTGCTGGGTACTAGGCCGGTAGAGAAAACTTTTCGCCCCTCTTGTGCCTGCTGTGTGTACGAGCACTGAGCATGTGTGCGTGTGTGCGTGTGGTATGTGCGTATGAGTGTGTGTGTGTGTGGGAGTCATCCAGTTATTGAGGAAGATTCAGGGCAACCCCATGTTGCAGTTTATCCTGCTCAAAATTCTCCACTCTTTTCTCACCAGGCCCCCAGAGATCAACTCCAGCGCTAACTTGATACAACTTAGCGTACCAGTAACATGCAAGAGTAGCTGCAAAAACCAGGATCATGTAGCAAGGAACAAGAGTCCTACAGCGACACCCCTACTCCCTCCCGAATTTATTGCCCCCTGGGGTGTTGAGCTGAACCAGGCCTACACCCATGGGCCCATAATGCTCACGCAGGTGCGATATGGGGGAGTATATCCAACGTCACCCTGACATTTTCACACCCTCCCCTCCACCTGTGGGCCTCACTGATGATCGACTGATCGCTAAGTACGTATGTACCCTCCCACAGGAGATTCACTAGCGTGTACATCAATTGTGGATTGCACCATACTATAAGTTGTAGGTACCTTGGAGACATGGGACTGTGGGCAGTGTAGCAGGGGGGATGAAGGTATCTCCAACAACACGCAATTGCTGCAGCTCTTTTCACAATACATCCGACTCTACTTTTGATACTAATATGAACCCTCTCCCTCCACTTCATGAACCTCTTCAAGCCTTCCAACTGCTCTTACTTCTCAACTCTCAACTCCCTCTCGAATCTCATTTTCGCTCTGACTCCTCTACAATAAGGGACATAAGCAAACCGGAACAGAACACCCATTTCGATCAACTCTGATCCAACTGCTCATACTGAACCGCCCTCGTCGCCCTCGTCTCGTCAATTAGTCACAGCCTAGAACAGCCGAGTCTACCACCACAACTCATCCAGTCTGGATTCTCACAATAGTTTGGGATCAAAGGTCCTTCTCACAACCAGCCGGCCCTTCTTATGATTTGAACCATCTTCGACGGCCGTAACGCCATAGTTCCACCCGTTGTCTGCGTCTTCCCTATACTGAAACGGCCGAGCCGGAATCCGTACCGGTATCACTCTCATCTACCACCGAACAACAGACTCCCACCCAGCACGATGTCTTCCGATCTGTCTTGGGAACATCAATTCTGCTTGGCCTGCGACAGGCAAACCGACGGTGCCACTTACTGCTCAGAATCCTGCAGACTTTCCGATTTCGAGAAATCTTCATCTGCCTCGAGCACACCGGCGAGCTCTCCCGGATTAGCAGGCTCATCCTTTTCTTGGACGGGTCCGAGGTCACACTCTAGATTCGTCCTCTCGCCTGCTTACGACTTCAGCAACGCTCAGCCCTATGGGACCACACCTCTACCACAATCCTTCCTCTCTCAAAGGACAGAATCATCAACGTCCTCAGGTCGTACCCTAACGCCCTCCAGCTCACACGCGAGCCTTTGCTCCCTCCAGAGCACGTCGTCATCCGGTAGCGGTACCACCGTTTTGTCGGACAAGGCCAGGAAGCAGCTTAGGGATTACGCTAGCTCGTTTGAGCACGCACAATTACAACGACGAAGATCCTGTTAGACCGAAGGCCGCTGTGTATACCATCTATCCGACTTCGACTTGGGATGTTTCACATATTTTATCGCCTATACCCAATCAGCGTGTCATATTCGACCCACGCGACTCACTCTTATACTTTTCCTTTTTTCACGGCGGATGGGCGCGGGGATACGGATCAAATCAACACATCAATTTTCTTATTGTATAAAAGCATCATCGGAGCACAGCATCATAAAAGTTTTGTCGTTTTTAGGGACTTTGCTTTCACTTGCTTCCAGTTACAGGAGTGCGATAAGGGCGACCGATACAGGATCATCTTGAATTGTACCATGGAGACCATTGCTTGAGATATCACTGTTTTTTTATTGCATGGGGTTTGAATGCTGGAATTGGGCTTTGGATCGGGGCGGCTATAGTAACCACTGCGGGTTGCCGGTTCACGACACGGAAATGTCGTCAAAACGGGTATTCGACGCTGATGGAGCGGACTCTAGTCTACAACACTCGGATGGGTGATGACCCATCCACTACGACTGGATTGGTGGGACATGACGATGTTCGTTCATTGGACTCTCTAGATTGCTACATGGCACAGAGCTACTCTGTACTGCGTTGGCAGTTTGGTCTCGCACCAAAAAGACGGGGCCAGTTTAGATAGGCCTTGAAATTCCAAATGAACATGTTTAGGCCCTCATGCATTCCTGATTCATCTTCGACAAGTGTGCCAGTGTATAGTTAGCGACTATACTTCCTACATCCGATTGGCGATTGGGATTTCACGCCCTCGTGCCCGAAACTGAGAGCCCAAACGGCCATCCACGTTTATCTAGCTGGTCTTCCTCATAGGGTTTCCAACTGCACCGCTCCCACTCTCGCCCTGTGGAGGGCAGAAAGAGGCAAAGCTACGTGGACGGCCGTCGAAAAACAGTTAGGTAGAAGAACGGCGGGCTGCCGAGTATCTAGTGGGTCGACCATCAATGCCCTACAGTCACTACATGGAGAAGATGGAGAGTAACCCGACTGTGGATATTTCTCGAGCGTATGTAGACTAGGAAAAAAAGGTGCATGGCTAACCTTAGCTCTGGCCGTGTCCCTTTTCCCCAGAGTTGACTGGTCGGTCAGTGGATCGCCAAACCTATCAGCGCCGCCGCTTCGTGCATGCCCTTTACTCTAGCCCTTCGCGAGTGTACGCTTACTGAACATAGCGTCATTGGGATAGGTAAGACTTGGGAGAAAAAAAGAGACCAAGGAGCAAGGAAGCGCACACAGCACGGAGCCGTTCGTTCGCCGCTGCCCACTCGGGTTGCTAAACTAGTTCCTCGTTTTGGGGGCCAAGTCACGAACTTCCTCCAAGAGCCTCACAACGACTATGAGGTTCGTGCTAACGACCTAGGTATCCACGTGCGTATATATGGATGTGGTGCAAAAGCGTGAATATCTATCTACCTGAGTCTATTGAAGTGCTAGACTAGGGGAAGCTGCTAGGGCTCGATTGACGACGAACTTTCCCATGCTCGCCAATCGATAATTGGCATGATTTGCTATTCCCACTACGGATAGCTATGGAAGATAGGAATGCTGGGGATAGCATGCTGTAACTTTCATAGACCACTTCGACTGTACATACATAGAAAAGGAGCTGGTGGTTCTCTTGCTGCTCCTACCGTATTTACTGTACCGTGCTAAGTTGTAGTCACTCCACCTCCGTGCTACCTAATGCACCGGCTGTACGCGCCGCCTCGACTTCGTGGCCCGCAGGTCGTTTTGTCGGTGTCATAGCCCGTCGAACTAACTAAACTAGAGTTATTATTATGTACCTACATAGTAGACCTGAAAACTCAAAACTAGAGAGAGTTTCCTAACGTCGTGATTCATCAATCAGGAGATTATTCACGCTATACTCTACGCTCCGGTATTGCGAATGGATGGAGTAGTCGGCCAAAAAGGCAAATTTTGCTGGGATGCGTGACTTTTCTCGAGCTCTGCAGGCACCGATGACGGACCTATTCTTTGTGTAAGTGAGCCACTCAGCACGAAGTTATGCTTTCGCGCTTACTACAGAGAGGGACCTACAGAGCGGAATCATCACGCAAGACACATCGGTCGGACTACCTGCGGTACACATTGGACAGTCCCTTATCAACACTACCATGCGAGGGCACTGACTGGCTGGTTGGCTGACTATGTAATCGGATTCGGGCTTTCGAGCTTATCCGTCCCCTGCCGGACGTGGGGAGATCCAATCTCCCTCGATATTTTAGACGCTGCCGAGTTATTATAACCCTGCTGGGCTTGCTAGAATCGATTAGAACATTCAATGGAAATGATTGCCGCGTAATTGATATTGGTTCTGTACTGTCGAGAGACCTGGCCGGGCGGGCCCCCCTGACTAAACGCGGCATAGCGGTTATGAAGGGCTCGGCAAATGGTGTTAGTGAAATTTTATGTGTGGCTGCCCAGCGACGTGAGTGGCCAGCTAGCGCCAGTGGGCACCGAACATCTTCAAACTTCTTCCCCCCCCTGCTTGAAGCTCTCTGCATGTACCGAGATGGATGATCTAGGTACCCGATGTATGTACTGTATGTAGTACTTCTTCTTAAGGAACATACCTGTGTAGAGACTAGCCGTGATGCGGCGGTGAGCGGTTGTGCGGCTATGGAATTTCGAAATCTTCTCTTTTCCTCTTCCTCCCCGCGCGTTGTCATAAATCAGCGACACTATGGCACCAAAGCACGACATACGCAGGGGTATGTTTTGCTGTGATGATGGATCGTACGTACGTGGAGGTCTCCGATCCAAACAACATGAACTGGGGGGGACTTCGCCGGTTACCATCTTTATGCACTTACTACATGAGACGTACATTACCCTAGTGCAATGGAAACGAGATCCCGGGCGCCGTTCTTATGCAAGGCTTAAGCTAAAATTTTGCATGGTATCAAATTATGCCGCATTGTTGGATTATTTAACTTTTCATCGGCTAAACTCTATCTAACTTATGAGCAGATATTACAGTTCTCGAATCGTCTAGGTAACTGAAGGTAGACAGGCATTTCCTGTTATTGCCAATGGTGAAAGGGGGTGAATGGATAGAAAGTCTCTAAACCATCGAGGCATACACTCCTTTTAAGGCCCCCAATTCATCCGTCTCGAGGGTACGATTCCGTCTAGCAAAACTTTATGCCGTGCTTGTTGAGACTAGAAACTCGGTATTTTCATCCGGCCGTGTCGAACCCTGCTGCATTGCCGTCCCATGGTAGCTCTCTGACCAAGAGAGCATATCAGAACGACCCCAGGCAGGCTGTGGACGAATCGATTGGCCTCGACTTCCAGAGCCTGCTGCTGCGGGCGACATGCGACTGTAGTAAAGAATTCTCCCCTCAGCCTTGAGCGGACTGCCTGCGCTCGTTTCTTTGCTCGCCCCCACTATGTAGAGCTCGAGCGAGCCTCGGGTTGGTTACCACGCTGCCACATAAGTACTGTGCTTGCATTATGTAGCAATTCCATTACCACGACGCTACTGCAGACAGAGCTCAAGACTCCGGTGGTCGTGGCTGATTGGATGATGGTGCCGTTCACATCACTTCAGATGCCGAGATTGGAATCCTCGCATATAAGCCATGCCTTGTCTCCCTCCGATTGGTATGGATGACTTCTTCCCTAGTAAAGGTGTATATATAATATCGAGCCTTTGCGTATGCCGAGATTAATTCAAGGCCCCTCAGGGGCTCCATACTGTAGAGCCTCAGATTGATGCAGAGCACATGAGTCTTAATCTTCTAGGCACTAGTGATTGGGCAACATTTGCCGCCTCTGTTTCCCTGACGAGACTCTCCAATGACACAGAACCATTGCCGTATCGCTACATACATATATAGTATAGACCTGTTTGTCCGCCGCGTGACATTGCAGGAAGAGCAATATCAGACCACGCTCAGCGGCAAGACGCACGTTACCTTCTCTTTTGTCGATCGTAGATGTGATAGGTAGGTTGCTATGGTATATTGTAACGACATGTATACATAAAGTAAGCTCCGTGGCTCGTCACAAGGTATGTATAAACAGAGTTTCAACCCCTTGTCCCCACTCACTGAACAACCAATCAAGTGGGCTCAGAGGTATTGGAACTAGTAAACCCCAATTAAGGCAGGGGACATATCTTCGTTGTTCGCACAATTCTTTGCCAATCCTTGCGAGAGTTCCTGAAGATCGATACTATAGCATCGTAGAAGGGATTTGGAAGCGATCCACTCCTTAATTCGATGTTATCACTACCCGTCGTCTAATGAGTACCTGTGCGATGCATGTTATGAAACCGCGCTTCCGATTTGTTCATGGCTGACATGAATATCTGTGCCTAGCTCTAGTTACTGTACAGCAGTTTTGTCCTCCTTGTCCGGTTGCGTAACCTATTGAACCGCTGAGACAGCTCGGATGTCAACGTGTCAATTCACGAAATCCTTTGGACTTCTAGAACCCACTCGGGAATTAACTCCAATGCCCATTCGGCACCTTGGCTGACAGCCACCCTTATGGTGTTTCCGTCGTGCCGGGCTCCACCCCGTCTTCCAAGCTACGTGCTGTACGTCGTCGGATACGCTGGGCGGTATAGGAGCCGCCAAGCGGAGTCGAACTGTCAGGTCCTGATCAAAATAATTGACACACTTTTGGCTAGTGGGTGCTACGAAAGTGTGTCAATTATTTTGATGACGACCTGACTGTCCACTGCCAGACCTTGTCGTCTTGTCTCACTACGTGCATAACTAGGCTGCCCACTCTCCGGGTGATTGCATCACGACAGCGGCATCCTCTGAGATCCCTCGTGGCACCCGATCTGGAACCGCGGCCCAACGGAGATCGACACGAAAGGGGGCGGCAGCGGGACGAGTGTCTTCTTCACGGACTCCGAAAAGTTTTACTACTGTATACACAGTTACTGGAAACTGGGCATCAAAGACAACGATGATGATGGTTGATCCAGGAACAAGGGACGAGATGTGGATGTCTCCTCCTAGACCCTCCCGCTAACGTGCGATGTGGTCCAAGCATGTGGGATTGCGGTCCCCGGATCCATCAATCGGATGACAGCCTCAGCTGAGCTCGTCGCCCTACGCGGCCTACGTGGCTTCTCAGGAATCCACCTTGGGAAAAACATATCATCGTCAGCTTATGCCTGGCCTCTCATCAGCCGAGACTTTTTACGATGTAAATTCTTTTTTCTTTGCTGGGATCCACGACTTTTGACTATGACTAATACCGCTGCTATTTTAGGGACCACTGTTCTCACTCTGGGCCGTGCTGAGTCGAAGGGCGGGCCTTTCCGACAGAGAGAATGTTTCTCCGATATTCTTCAGGCCCACAGGAGGTGACTCAACAACAACCGTGTTTCATCCTGTCATTCCCCATCGAGACGGTCGGGAGAGAGTTTCGTAAGCTTGAAAATTCTTCTTCTCCTGACAATCCTGGGGCTGCTGTCTTCGTAGCCTGGGTGTTGGGTTACACATTGGCCGGCACGTTGCCGCGGCCTCGAGTTTCCGGGTTCACTGGGAAGAATGCTACTGCGGGTCTGATAGAGTGCCAGGCATGCCTATATGTCTCTACTTCAGTGAAGCTATAGTAAGGACGAACGGGATTCTAGACGAGTCTCTGTTTCATCTTTTACGTGATGATAACATCCTCGATCGCACAGGGAGTGACTCGGGGATAGAAATGAGAACCCTCTACTTTGACGGGATTCTCCTCCGACGGACTCACCCTTGGATAGGTCCTTGGTGTGCGTTCGCGGCAGAATAGAGCTTGGGTTTTGCCTTTGATTATGAGGGACTGAACGGGTTGTCCTCAGTCCAGTCACTCTCGTGGCTGAATCGGAAAGCATCTAAGTTGCTTGACGGAGTTTATATGTCTTCTTTGATTCTGATCTCTGCATTCCAAGTACTAGATTATCGTAAATAAGTCATCGTCTACCAGTCTATGTAATTCCAAGGAACGCCTTAGCTCGGTTACCTTTATCTTCATGAAGTTGGCTGGGCTAAAGCGGCCGGTCTACAGGATCCTGCGTATGGATCATGGTCAAATGTGTATGCCTGCATACATCGCTCTATATACGAAGAGCAAAGAGCCTCACTTGCGCCACTCCACAACAAGAGCCGATGCACGTACGTACAGTACCGTTCCTCGGTCAGAATCAACGTACCATTGGTCTAACCATACACCGTTAACGGATAGGTGAATGGCATGATCGGTCACGGCTGGTTAAGGGATCGCGCAATCATTAAGTTCTACCCCCATGAGATTATCCTAGTAAGATCTCCCCGGCTATAGGGTAGATCTTCCGCGGTACATGGCTTGCATAACCTTGGCGGCTAGGTAGTTTATGGACTGGATGTAACCACGGTGTCACATCAGTCTGAATATAACTGGAAGCTACAAGGCCCTCGTCCCATTGTCCGGCGTGACGCATTTTCCCTTCTCCGGTTACGCCTATCGATTCGCGGCGGAAAGTTAGATACGAAGCGCGGGCAGAAGAAGAGGGGGGAAAAAAAGGTGTAACGGTACAACAACACGGCATATCGCCAAGCACAAGCCAGGCACAACAGACACGCAACGGAAGATGCCGTTCACATCCTCAGACTCGGGAACCGGGAACATCCACCATTCCATAGAACAGCAACAGAGCCGTACACGGTAAGACAGGGCTGCCAACCTGTTTCGAATCTGTGGTGGGGGGGCCAGGAGAATGGGGGAAATAACTGTACCGGCAAAGTAGAAGAAAAAAAAGGTAACTCGGTGCAGATCGGTGAAACCGGGCGTGTCGCCAGTGGGAACACAATGCCTCGCGGAATGCAAGGAGAGATAGATCCGGCTGTCCAAGTGGTGGGGCTGAGCCCCGTGGAAGTCGTACGTACCGAGCCCTATTATCATGAGGACAGTTCCACAGATGCGTAGACGCCCCTCGATGGGCTTAATAACTCGGTTACAATAGGGAGAACCCCCCTGTCCGCCATATTCTCGCGGCAGACTTGAGGGAGTTTTTCCTGACGGGACAGGCAGGAGGGTGGCGACCCTTTCCGCTACAACAACCCCCAGGCTATCACCGGTCAGATAAACTACATTCTTATTACGGTAGGGCATGTCACGTAAAGCCAGATGATCCACCGTAATAGCGGGCCGTCCCTGGCGCTACGGTTGCGAGAACCCCCAGCAGCTCTGGGGGCAGAAAATTGGCATGCCCATTACTAGGTGATACGACTGGAAGACTGGAATAATCGTTTCATGCTCTCGTCTATCTCATGCAGCTCTCATCCACCTTGATGGCAACTATCAGAGATTCCGATTCCCCGCGATTGCCGGGACATTTCTCGTGTTCATCCGTACATAAAACAGCCCGCCCCCAATCTCCGTGAGTGGGCGTCGGGTGGATAAATTTGGAAAATGAGGTATGAAGGTAAACAAGTAACCGAGGTCATCATCTACAGGAGTCCTATCCTTCCTGCTGTTTGTGCGTGCATGTTGCCGAACCATGGACGGACGGCTGTTATCTCTCTTCTTAACACGGATCCTACCGAACAAGAAGACTGGGGGTTCCTTCGAACCGCTGCAAACCTGCCGATACGACGAACCGGGGAAGGCCTAAAATCCCAATCAAGAGAGTAGTAACGCAACGTCGCAACGATGCTACAGAATCATGTAGGCACTTGCATCCGCGGCTCGGCAAATTTTGAACACCATGCTGGTTTCTACAATTTCAGGGTGGCGGCTCCGGTGCTTGGCGAGAAAAGCGAGAAAGCGAAGGCGCTGGACATGTAGGGTAACATAAGTTGTTTTAGGGCCGGCCATGGGTAGCTCACGACCGGTTCTTGGGGCTACTAAGGGGGTGCAGGTCCTTAATTAAGCGAAACCAAACGCCTGCCGCCCGTCAACCATCGGCCCCTCCGACGTGCGTTTGCACGGACAACCAAAAATTCTGTCAGGGCCACTGCTACGTACGCTACGGCACAATGGGTGACAAGCTCTCGAACCCCCGTGAGAGCACGTCCTCGCCCCCGGCCATCTCGAACTCGTACTCGACGTCGGGCTGCGCCTCGCGGTACAGCGCGTGGGGCTCGCTCGCCATGCGGAAGTTGTAAGCGGCCTCCTCGTCGCTGATGACGCGCTTGGGGATGTTGCCGTTGGCGGCGGCCGCCTCGACGCGCAGCTGGATGTCGCACGAGCGGTCGAGCAGGCCGAACAGGAACCCGGCCTCGTCCACGGTGCGGCCCACGGTCAGCAGGCCGTGGTTCATGAGGACGGCACCCTTACCGCGAGCGCCCAGCGCCCCCGCGATGCGCTCCCCCTCCTCGGCCCCGAACACGATGCCGCCGTACTCCGCGTACACGGCCTGCGCGTCCCCGTAGAAGTTGCAGACGTCCTGCGTCAGCATCTCCAGCGGGCGCCCGAACGCGCTCCAGGCCCGCCCTGCGGCCGTGTGCGCGTGGCACACGGCGTGCACGTCGTCGGGCCGACTCTTGTGGATGGCCGAATGGATGAAGTACCCCGCCGCGTTGGCCGGCCGCGACGTGTTGCCGCCGGCCACGCGCCCTGTCGCGATCTCCAGGCAGATCATGTCGCCCGCGCTCAGCATGCCGAAGTGGCGGCCCAGCGGGTTCATCCACATGAGCCCCGGGAACTCCGGGTCCCGGACCGTGATGTGGCCCGACTGCCCCTCGGTGCACCCCGTCCTCGCGAGGAACCGGAATATCGCCGCCATGTGCACCAGGGCGTGTTTTCGGTGCTCGCTAAATGTCGGGAAGGTCGGGATGCCTTTCTGGGACGTCAGTGATATATATATCCACTTGTGTCTTTCTCCCCGACCCTATCTTTCCAGGTGTCGGCAGCTATCCAACACTGTACTGCCCACAACCATACCGTAGAGACTTGACGCAAGTCATGAAACTGCCACATACCTTGCATCACTACGCCATGTGAAATAGCTTCTAGGGGTGTAGGCTCCCTTTCCTCGTCAGTCACCGGCCTCCCATTCACCAGAACTTGCTTCTGGTCCTTCACAGCCATACGGCTTGGCGCCGTCTCAGCGATTGCCGAAGGAGCCATGATGTTCTGCGGCGGTGGTTGATGTTACGGAAGGCGGTCGACGTGCGTGCCAATTTCTCTTGATAGCCTTTTATCTCTGGATTTCAGTAATTCGGGAGTCCTCTTTGTGGAAGTCGGAAATCATTTCACACTTATTGGGTAGGTACGAGTGGGGGTCGGCCGCGTCGAAATGCGGAGTTGGGCGCGTGATTCAGTGCGTGGTGTCAGATGGGGGTTCAAAAGCCGGGTTCGGACCGTCACCTCGTCCGGATCAACATGATTCTGTGCCCAACTTGCCAAAGTCTAGCAATACAGTGCCTTGCCAATCGCGGAAGCTGGTAAAGGTTGGTCTGCGAGTTCAACCCCTCCGGAATAACCATTAACACCGCGAGGATATCTAAAGAGTACCGTAAGGGTACCTGGCAACCAGCGTCAGACCGATGTTGGTCTGTCTCACCGCGTATGGACGATAGCAGCAGGACATGTGCCTGCTATAATGCAGATATCAGCAGACCAGTCGCGGCGTTTTTGAGAAACACAGGGAGGCATCGACACCAGGGACCATTTTCGGCCCCTATTACGATAGCTCCAATACGGGATTAATGACAAGTTGGAACGCGTCTCGCAGCTGTCTATGCACGCTGCGCGCCATCGTTGGCCCGAACTAGCACTGCCTAGGCCGACAGGACTAACGGCTGTCCGCAGAGGGGTAACCCTATCTAAGTTCGCACCCAGCTAGGTAGCCGCGGACCGGCACCACGACGGGCGTGTGAGGCCATTTTATTCCCCCAGATCGGGAAGAACGGCAAGCACCCGGGCCGCGATCCGTCCCCCTTCCCCTAACCCCTCTTCCCCCTTCAAACAGCTGTCTCTCCGAGCTCGGGCCCCAGCCGCTGCTATCCGTGGACCTAGGTAAACCCCCCCGCGGCGGCAAAATCCGGCCGCGTGACATGGCATGACGTGCCAGGGACGCGGATACACCGGCTACTCATGGACGGGGATCAGACCCCTCGAAAAATGCCGCTGTACCTTGCCCACCCGTCCGTCATTCGCCTTCGCGGCCACGCCCGGTCCCGCGAGCTGCTGCGCGGGCGGGTTCGTTGCCTGATCTTGAGGGTTGCCTGCATGCCGCCCCGGGCTTGCCTAGTCGTACGGGTTGCCTTCGGGCATTTCCGCCCCATGCCGTGCTTCGATACAGACACAGGGGACTCCGTGACGCCCAGAAAATCTCTTTGAGCTGCTGGAGGCGGGTTCCGGGGCCGACATCAGGGAGACCAAATCCTCTACAGTATCTCACCGAAAACCTCCTCTCCACCGCTTATTTCGCCTCGCTTATTCTTTTCTTTTTCTTTTTTGCCGCCTTCTTCAACTAATCCCCTGCGTCTAGTTATATGACGCTGATGCGCGTATCCGCCGCCGGTACTATGATACCGTGCTACACGTAGCGGAAAAAAAGCCGGCCGCCCGTGTGGCTGCCGTTGTGCAATCTGCGCCGTCTTCGCAATATCTATCCTAGGTTTTTGAACCGGCCTCTTTGTCCCGTTCTTGGGTTATTGCGGCCCCTCCGTGCGATAACCGTCCCACCGCCGGAGCCGTACGAAGTAACCTGGGCAGTTGTTCGATTTGTGGTGGGATGGTACCGTAGTTGTTAGACGAGTCGCATCCATGAGCCAGCTCCTCGTGTAAGCTAGGCTCGGCACTTAGATCGCCTTCTGCTGAAGTGGCCACATTGTATCTGTCGTTATTTATCTGGAAAGCCGCCCTCGCTAGCTCTGGCCCGGTCATTTTATTGTCGGGATTGCGAATAAGTTCCACTGGCTAAGCTATAGGAGAAACATAACATCGACAGCCATAGCTTCACTTATAGCTTCCTCAGTCACCTAATATAGCATCATCACCCTACTGAAGTATGCTAAGGCCAGTTTTCGCTGGTTCGGGGCTGGATATAAGGCCGAGTACAGTTTCCTCGAAGCTAAAGATTCTCTCGGGGTAATAGCCAAAGGGGTTCAGTATGATAGACGGAGACATATGGCTTGCGAGAAGGGTAAGCTAGTAATTATAGAACACGTATAAGAGATGTAAGCGTCTATGCCTAAAGTGTGAGGCGCTAATATCGAGTCTAACTTCGGTTCGTGAAGTTAGACCACGCCCGATATAGGTAAAGGATACTCCCCTGCCTCGAAGTATCAATGGCACAACGCGGAAGACAATACACCGGGACATTTGTTACATGTCCCAGTGGAAGGCTCGATGGTAGTTATGGCAGAAGGAGTCATGATCCCTTCGTAACGCTTCTAGAAGGAGGGGGGTTGGCGAGATGTATAACATGCAGGAAAAATAGGTGACCACATCTTAAGAGGTGGAAATATAATATATGCTAGTGTACTGTCATCCCCTCCGAGGTGAGCGGCGTAAATATACTATAATTTCGAAAGTATTTATTTTATATATCATCGGCAAATCGTTGCAATTCTTGTGGCTGCGTGTGCAAACTAGGTTACCCTTCTCCAATGGTGCGTGGGGACAGACACCACTTCCCTTCCCCCCTTTCCGCTGGTGCGCTTAAGGTATCGCTCGCGTCCCTTACGATCCGGCCAGCCCTCTACCGACTCGAACTTGAACAGAAAAAAGGACAGTTACCTTCACCGCTGGGGGGAAATCTGCACGGCCCGTTCATAAGATGGCCGGACGAAACTGGGGAGAACATACGCAACATAATAACAGTACGCACACTTGCCACGTCCCCTTGATCCATCTCACAAATAAGTCCGATGGACGTAATACAGATAGACGGCCAAGACTGACGACACGCACGGAATCACGACGACGCCTCTCGCCATAAAGGACTCGGGGTCTTATTAATTTCGGTGTAGTAAACCTTCTATAGAGCGCCTAGCCTGCCCGGAGGTTTAGTAAAAGGGGGGAAACACCAACCCAAACACCTCCATGTTAGTTAGTCAGCTAAGCGACTTCCTCGTTCTCCCAGTCCTTCTCCCCCCACAGCGGCCTGCCCGACGAGCTCCCGCCCACCTCGAGCT
The DNA here is from genome assembly GCA_004155055.1 of Monosporascus sp. CRB-8-3. NCBI lineage: Eukaryota > Fungi > Ascomycota > Sordariomycetes > Xylariales > Monosporascus > Monosporascus sp. CRB-8-3. Next base: position 35,035 of record QJNZ01000544.1, read on the forward strand.
TCTCCAGGAACTCGGCAGGGATGTTGGGGATGTACTTCTTCTCCCGCTCCCTGTTGACGCCGCCGAACCCGGCGCCGTACGACACGAGCATGTCCGTGACCGAGGGCAGCGAGAAAGGGAGCATCATCGCCGGGTCCAGGTTGAGGCCCTCGGGCATGTCGTCGTCGTCTAGGTTCCGATTAGGCGTTCCCTGCACGCTTCCCGGCGTCTCTGCGGTGTGGAAATCGTGTGTGCTGCTAATCGGTGTGGATGGTGCGCTGTCTGATGACATTGGCGGCATTGTCCTCCTCCGATCTCTCCTCAACGCTGCTTCTTTTTGGATCGCATCGAGGTACTTCAGAGCGCTCTTCGGCAGTCCTTTCTCTCCAACTTCTAGCCTGTAGTTCTTTGCCGTATATATCAGCTGTTGGGGGCTCAAACGCTTGAGCTGCTGCAGGGTCCCGACTAATGCCTCCAGGTCGTCCGGGTCGAGCGAAGAGAAGCACTGTAACCATTGGAGGAGCTGGATCACCGGGGCCAAATGCCTTCGGGCGGCTTCCACCGTCGTCTCGCCGGTCGCACTTGTCTCGCCATGCTCGTAATGCTCTGGTTTGCGGTTATTCGTCCTCGCCCATTCTTCCAGAACAGACACGTTCATGCGTATCTGCATCGCCTTCGTCCTTGCTAAGTATTTCCGATTATTCATGATCCTGTTAAAGAGCTCGGCCCCAAGCCAATAGAGTAATTGTGATATAATTTGTGATGAGATGACTGAATGGATGTCGTACAGGTCGAGTACGAACAGCGTAGAGGAGAGAAGCGAGGTCACGTTGCGAGGGGCGGGCTTTGCGCGCTGTTTGGGAGACGGAGGTCGGAACCGCTTCTCTAGTGGCTCTTCTTTTACCCCCTTTTTCCGCTTGAATAATTTCCATTCGTTTTGGAAGGTGATGTCTTCGAGCCCGGGAATAGTCTCGTGTTCCAGCATTGCAGAGTCCAACACTTTGTCTAAGCGTCTCTCCGCGTCTCTGACGATAAGGATGAATATTTCGTTTATAAGCTCGGCTAATTGCGCTTGAAACTCAGTTGTCGCTTCGACCAAGCCCACGTCTTTCTTCAGATAATGGAGCAGTAGAGTGGCATTTGACATCCAAAATGCTAAAATAGTCATATCCCATTGGTGTTTCTCGACAACATCGTTGATTTTACCGTGAGCAGTGACGAGCAGCTTTGAGAGCAAATCCTGGCTAGCGTGGTAGTGGGCATATCGAGCGCTTAAGAAGATCATGTTGGCCGGAACGGGCTTTTGAGAGGGTGACCGCTGTGGTTGCATATTCGTAATGACGATATCTAATATCCTGTCAAGGTCGCTTTCTTGGAAGACGAACATCTGGTCATGGAGACAGCGCGTCCAGTCAAACTCTTGTTGGTCATCAAAGTCGTCCGTGGGCTGTCCATGTCAGGAACTATCGACAGACGTAAAATCTGCATTGATGGCAACTTACCTCCGGCTGGTCATCAATGCCCATGTTTCCCAGATCGACTTCGAGGTCTCTGGCGCTCTCCATCATCATTCGCCGGCGGACCTCGTTCTCGGCCATCTCTTCCTCGAACCTGTCTTGCGAGAATCCGGGACTGTAGAAGTCGTCGGTAACACCAGCGTTGCCGATATTGTAACCGTTATCGTGGAGATAGAAAGACATGTCGCTATCCGGGGGTACGAAATCGAAGGCCGTCCTTCCCGACGAGGTTTTGGCTTCGGGAGAGGCTCCATTATCGAGCAGGATCTTCGCGATCCCTTTATGCCTGTTAGTCATCGCCCACATCAGGGCGCTCCAGTTGTTCCGGTCCTGCTTGTCCACATCAGCGCCAGCATCCACCAATGCTTGCACTACGTTCTCATGGCCCTGGCTTGGGTCAGCTATACTACCACTATCGGTACAGTTCAGCACCCGGACTAACAAAACAGCTTGCGTAGACCAGCGGGGGCGTGCCGTCCTCGTCCTGCGCATTGACATCGACAAAGGCTCTCGCCTTGCCCTCGAGGATTCTCTTGAGGTGTTCGAGGTCACCGTTGCTTGCGGCCATGATGAGAGCCTTCTGTAACATGGACTTCTTTTCGTCTTCGGAGAGTTTCTCATCTGCGGCGATGGCATCTTCGTCGTGAGAGGATCCCCCATGATGTTGCGCCTGGGCCGCGAGCATTTCCATCAAGCGCGTGTCGCTATCTTGTATGCCCTTAGTCAAGTCCTCGTCGTACTTAGGATCGTCGAGGGTCAGGTTATCGAAGGCGAGGGGTTTCGCGACTACAGGAGTGGTCAAGAACTGGGACTGTCCTGTTGGAATAGGCGGGTCAGCATCATGTTCGATAGGTTCGAGACAGGGCTAAGACACGGGGATAGTGATAGGCTACAGACCTTGCCAGCCATCATAGAACTCGGTCTCTGGAGGAAGCTCGAGGGGCATTCTTCTGCGATCGTCTAGGGATGTTGGGAGATCGGCTGGAAGCTCGCGAGGCTTCTCTGCCTGTTGCTGCTCCTCGTCGCCGAAGCCCCCGCTGTCTGAGATCCCAAGATCCATGGTTGCATGGTCAGGGACCATGAGCGCATATGGGCTTTTCTTCGCAATTGCCGGTCACGTCATATGGGATCTAGATATTGGTCGCTTGAGTCCTGGAGTTCAGGTTTGTTGGTCTGCTGGAGGTAACGTTAAGTTAAGTATGTAATATCTTGGGAAATTTGTACCCGATTACTACAGCTCCGCTAGGTACTTTGATATCTTGCAACAGTTCAACTTTAAGGGGATGACGGTGATGCGCCCAGACTGATAAGTACAAAGCGATAGTGTCTCCCTGAACTGGTCTGTGCATATGCTAACTAAACGGTGCGTGCAATGCAGCACCGAGTGCCTACAGTGCTTAGGTATTATTAGCGCCCCATCATACTACATACAGTCCGCGAAAAGGAGACTCGTGTTCTTCGCCATATGCACACATCCGATAGAAAATATTGGACACTATTTTCAATCTCCTTCTTTTATACTACAGTACCCAAAAGGCAGAGTAAATACATTGACCAGTGATGATCCGGCCTCAGACAGCTCTCTTAGCCAGGACACGGAGCCGCTTAACACCACCATCCGGGATGATGGTGAGTTTTACATGAGTGAAGGGCCTATCCTTGACAGAGCAAGGAAAGTTGTGCTCCCGGTCAGGTCCGCACTTGTTGGGCTCCAGGACCTCGACCCATCCCTCCGCATCTGCCCCCGGCTCGCCGTCCCCCTTCCACTCGATGGCGTCGATTTTCGCCTTCTGGGGGAAGTTGCCCCTGAAGTACGCCGTGTCGACCACGAAGCTCTGGATGAGCGCCGGTGCACCGAGCCGGATGATCGCCCAGTCGACGTGGCCCTTGGTCCGGGATCGCGCCGTCTCCCAGCCGTCTCCCATGTCCTTCCCGCGGCCCGGCAGGATAAGGTTGTCCTTCGTCCCGAAATGCTGGTCGCTGCAGGAGATTGCCACAGCGCCGTTCTGCGCCGCGCCGAGGTCGAAGACGGCCTCCGTATCCTCGGGGAACACCGGCACCGCGTGCCCGAATAGCCGGAACCGCGCGATGCCCCCGTCGGGGTACATGTTCAGTCTCACGTGCGTGTATTGTTTCCCCGTAGGTTCGTCGAGCTTCCAGCCGAATCTCTGGATCGGGCCGCATTCTTGGATGCCCAGGATCGGCTCCCACTTGCCCCTCCCTCCCTTCCAGGACAGGACCTCATCATCGTCCTGGCTAAAGCATCCCTCGACCGAGATGGCCGGGGCGTGGTTGCCAGAGAAGAATGCTGTGTCGATCTCGACACCCACTACGGTTCCGGATGCAACCCCAAGCCTTATGACGACCCAGTCGAACGGCTCCGGGTTGTGTCTCCTCGTCTCCCAGCCGTCGTACCAGGCACCCGTATAGACCATCTTGCCCGGTTGTCTTATAGGGGGCGTGGGGGTCAACAGATTGTTGGCCTCCGCGAACCATTCGTCCGAAAACCCCAAGACCTTACCGCCCAAACTTCCAGATATTAAGTCTGTTGTTTAATCCGGGTCAGTCCGCCATGCTCTAGCAATCACAAGCCTGGATTCATTGTGAGCGTTACACCTTTTTCTGCTCACTTACCGATGGAACTGGATCGAAACATCTTGTCGATGTCCTCGGAGGGAATGCGAGTCGCCTTCACGGGCTCCAACTTATACTCAATATCCTCAATCATGGTGTTGTTTCTTAACGACTAGGCTAGCTTATTTGCAACGATTTAGAGACTTGGGTAGGTACAGTTCGTGGCGTGCTTGAATCGAGGGGTGATGATGCCACTAATAGATATATGTATATATGGATACCTAGCGATACGTATCCGATAAACGGACCAACCAAGTGGGGTTCGAACATCGGGGTTAGGGTAGGTGTTACCTAACGCCCAGGAGACCCAAGGCCTACGGACCACGGCAACACGATAAAGAGGGTACTGTCCATATATACAGGTGCTCTATATGCCTCTGCTATGCGGATCTTGCGGGGATCGCACGCTGGCCATCAAGTTACTTTCCTATTTGGGGCGCCTCGGAGGGGAGACGTATCTATCATGAGGGGGAATGAGTGGATAGGGGTAAAGATTTCACTTGCTCCTTGATGACTCTTTGTCAAGACGCAGTTGCGTCGTCCGCAGCCATGGCCTGTTGCTTCGATTTACCCCTAACCAGAATGCAAAGCGTTTTTGGCTAGGGAGCGTGAAGCTTCGCTGTGTCGAGCTCATCGAGGATGAGATCTCGATCTTGTGTGCAAAGAATCTCTTTATGGCTGACTACATTTCATCGTCTGTCCATCACGTAAATATCTATTCTCAATTCGCTACTCGGCGTCCTCACGCGTTTAAAGCCAGGAGAGGGTTGGGGTATCCGAGGTCTGAAATATTCACCTTAGCAATGGGCTTCAAGCAGCTCCCAAACCCCTTCTCGTCCGCGTAATTAAAGACAGGCCTCAGGGCCGTAGCTGCGCCACAGGGCCTCGAATGGATTTACGAGCTTTGTCCGATCCGCCGAGCACCGAGAAGATGCTGCCGTACGACTCGACGTCCAGGAAGCTGTCCATCTTGCTCAGATCCAGAGACGGGCGTGTCATGTCGAACGTCACAGCGGGGTCGTAGCCTTACGTAGTCGGTTTGAAGCCGACCGGTGCGACGTCGATCCGCACATATCCCGACGGTTGTCGGATGGTGAGGGTAACCTCGGGATTGTTGTCGGCGTCCTGGTCCTCGTCGTTGCCGAGGGGCGTGCCCAAGCGGGGAATGTGAAGTTATTATGTCGTTGTTGCGCCTATTGATGTCTATTGCACGATGTACGGCGTCAATGTCACCCTGGCGGGAGGCAGCGGCTTCACGTTAGAGTCGATGAGGTCGCCCGTGTCCACACTCTGAAAACTAGAGCGACGGTAGGGAATGCCAACGTATGGGAATTACGTATTCCTCACGGACGGGATCCCTGACCGTGATGTAACCGCCGTATATAGGTAGCTGTGATGGATCAAGACCCGTGGGTGGCGTGATAGTCCCCTTCGCAGTGGCCTTGTGGAACGGGAAGACAAGGATCGAATTGGAGGACAATTTGACGGACGGGTAGAAAGGGTTGTTTATCAATTCCAACGCCACTTATAACCGCCCTGCCCGTCATCACGTGAGGCGCGCATCGATCTGAGCCGCGCCCTTGTGGCCTAGTTTGTAGATCAGAGGCAGGAAGGACTTGTTCTCAATGGTGATTGTCCGGACCGCTGGCGCTGTTGAATCCCCCAAGCTGACCTCCGTAGGGTGAAATTAGTGTTGTAGGTTAACGCTTTGTACGCGTTGGTCAGACCAGAACCTTGCTGGGCAGTTGAGGTCAAGATAGCGCCCTCTACATACTGCGCCAAAGGGGTAGCAGTTGTCTGCAATCGCTGCTGTATATTCTCCGGCGTGAGCTTGTGGTCGCTCTGTTTAAGGAGTGAATAAACACAAGCATCGTGTGGGCAAGCTACTGACGTCCCTGAAATGACGGCATAACCCTAACCATCGGACGTGGGCCAAATATTCAGGATCGTGCCTCCCAGGAGCAGTAAGCTCAGGCTTCATAGACATCTCCATCATCGGCCCGAGTGTCTAATAATAATGGTGGTACCAGCAGTTGGCTGGTCAATGGAGAAAACAGTCTTCCTTGAATGTTAATGTATAGTTGTAACCTTGCTCGGCGATGCTAGCGTTCGTCTTGTCCGTTTGGCTCTTTTCGGTGCGGACGATATCAAAGTTATCAGTAGCGCAAGGGGGTAAAGCCCCATATCTGCGTCTTCGGAGATGTATAGCCAGGCCTGGTTGAATCCAGTTCGGGGCAGCCAGTAAGTATAAAGGAAGACGAGGCAGGCGGAATTACCGCTCAATAGAACAATAACGTGCTCCTTGCCTTCAAAATACGCTGCGGCGGCGTTCCAGGAAGACTGGGCACAGTATTGCTCGCCGCCAGGAAACATTGAAGCATGGAAAAGCGCCGGATCATCGACTGGAATGATACGGGCATACTCAACAGTCGCTCCTGTAGAGTCAACAGCACGATATATGGTTGCGAAATTATTATTGCCGGTGGAGCCGACTGAAATAACCGAAGGATCGAGTGCAGGGTACGAAGCTTAGTATGTTCCTCTCTCGCCGTCATTCCCGATGAAATCATCATACCGATGCCTTTCTTGCGGGTTGCAGCCAGCAGAGGCTCGTACGGCGAACCCACCTCCCAGACAGCAGCGCCACCAACGGACATGCTGATAAGATCGACGCTATCCTGTGCAGCTCGCCGGAAGGCTTCCATCATCCATCACCGGTAACGGGTCCGGTGAAACCGAAGATACGGTATGCATATAGAGTAGCGCCAGGCGCAACCCCGACAAGGCCAAAACCCATTCCCTTCGGGTCTCTTGCTCCAATAATGCCTAGAAATTGATAACAAGCAATGACGACACGTTTTGCCACAACTTACTAGCCACACGGGCTCCATGCCCCCCACGCAGACAATCAACGAGGGGATCGCTATCTGGCACCGGTATGTTGGAGCACAGTATAATAATTACCGACAGGGTCGCAGCCGCCGGCAACTTTGAACCCCTTTCCAAAGCCACCACCTAATGCCGATGACGATAATCGACCCCGCTATCAATGAAGCCAATCTTGATGCCCTTGCCTGTGAGGCCGAGCTTATGGAGCTTGTTGACCCCGGTGACCCTGAGTGGCGCGTTGACATCACTCTTTCCAATGACATGAGCCACCTTAGTGTCACCAGACTTTTTCAAAGAGCCACTAGAACCAGGCCATTCGAAACCAGCAGTAGATAGCTCAACTGGCACTGGCCGCGTATGCAACCGGTTGGGCCAGATATTCTTGACTTGCGGCAACCCACGCAGTGACTCGACGTCCGTGGAATTGCTAACGTCAATGGATAAGCCATAAGAGTATTCGGTCTCTTTGAACTCGTGCCTGACGGAGTACTCTGTCAGCCCTTGGTCCGGCGGTGGAATTCTGCAAGTACATCGAGATCCCGCTTGCCGAAAGAGGAGCCCGGCTCAAGGTCTATGATGAAGCCATAGCTGCGCTCCGCTGTCTAACTGTCGCCCTGAAACGGTACCTCTGAGCTGGCGTTGATGGCGAAAGCTGCCAACAGAACGTTGGAAAGGAGCTTCATAGTGGCTGAACTAGGCGGAATATAGTCGCTCTTGCTGTCGGCAAGCCCAGCCAAAGCAGGCAGCCATTCAAAAGGCTTTTATACCCTATCGTTGAGACGGATGCCGCTGTTCTGTCAAGGGCGGTGATAGCGATCTCGGCACTGTTCGTCGTCGCCCCATTCTAAGCGCTGTGCCTTAGATCTTACGATAGACCCCAGAAGGACATAAGTGCGATATCGGCCAAGGCTCAACCGAGATATCGGTTAGAATCCAGCCGAATAATCATGTCACCATCGACAGGGTAAAAGCCAGCTAGACCAAGATAAGCATGTGACTTGGAGGTATGGGTGGTAGTCATCTCAACTTAGCCCTTCATCGGTTCGAGAACCCTTTGGAAAAGGAAGGTCGTCTTGAAAGAAGGCCTTATCCCAGGACATGGGTTTATAACTTAGGTAATGTGATATGGACCCTTAGGAAACTTGAAGATAGAAATTGGCCAGATGCAGTTAGAAGCGATCAGTAAAGTTGTCTTTACGCCGTTTAGCCCAGGATTACTGAAGTTGGCAAGACGTTTGCGGCAGGGGCAGAAGCGCTGCAACGGTTCCGAGTCGATGGAACCGAAAGCTATGAGTTGTTTCTGATATCTGCATCTTCGGTTGATCCCGCGTTGAGCTCGATATAAGCGCATTTGCGGATTGTCTTAGGGCCGGCTAGGCAGCCATCACCGCTGGTAGAGCCATCTCGAGGGAGATACATGCGCAAGCTCGTTCGCTCGGTGGACAGAAAGCTAGGTACGAGGGTTACGACATATGCGACGTGGGGGCAATCCGACTTCGAGAAGATCTTCACGCTTAAGAGGGCTTACGCTGAGCAAGGTAGTGATTCTGGGCGGGTAGTAGTAGGATGATCGTGAAGGCCCAGAAAAGAGCCGGGGGTCCGTGGCTTACGTTACTTTAACATCGATTGGGTGTCTTTGTATGAGAAATATGTGTATGATTATGAAGTGAAGGATGAAAGGGGACTGTGTGATATACAGTATAGATACAGTATCACATACTATTTCAGGGTTGGTCTAGCGCTGAGGAATAGCAGCTTTCTCATTGGCCGAGCTAGCCAGCCAAAGCTCAGTCGTGTTCGTCATTGATGAGGCGCAACCATGCACATGCAGTGGGAGCTTCCATATATGTCAACTAGGACGAGCACAACTACAGTTGATGCATCTGCTCTGGAGGTAAAGTTGCCTTAGGCATCCTCGAACGGGTCAATTTTATCCAAGGCATCTCTGGCTGATGCATGCATCGTCGATCTTTCAACTGTATCTTCTCTGCTCTTCGACTCACTTTCTCGTAACGACCACTCTTGCAGCAGCCTCGAATAACAATACTCTTTTCTTGGCAAAGTTCAGTTTGAAGAATGGCATCCGCAACGGGCATTCCCCAACATGTTCCGGGCACCGGCCAGGATGACACCGAACCCCTCCTTGGCCGGCCAGGGGACGCGACTCAACAGGACGAGGCTCCCATGGCCAAAAACCTTATCATTGGTATGCTCACTACCTACGTGAATCTGTCAGCGACAGCACGCTGCAGACCTTTCCTCGAACAGCGAGTGTTCCTCTTGCCTGACCTGAAAGTGCATGCAATCTTTAAGAGATACTGACTACTTATTTTCCACTTTGTCACATATTGCCTACTGTATTTCTACTCAGGTTCGAAGATGGCAAAGCTCATACAGTCATCAGGTACCGGCGTTCTCGCTGAGGCCGCGGCCATTCTTCTTGTCGCCTCGGTGTGGGCAGCGATTTTCGTGAATGGACGACCATTGATCCTGTTCTCGGTCCATCCGCTTGCACAATCGCTCGGGCTCGCCATTCTCATTCAGGGCATCCTAGTCCTGCAGCCTACACACACGGCGTCGCAGAAGCAGGTCGGCCAGAAGGTACATGCCGGCCTCAACGTTTCTGCGCTAGCTTGCTTCATTGTAGGCGTGGTCACCATCGAGGTCAATAAGTCTAAGAACAACATGCCCCATTTCCACTCCGTTCATGCCTACTTGGGTGTGACCGCTTCGATTTGGCAGATCATCCAGGCCCTTGTCGGCTTCACGATGTATGCGACGCCACAGCTGTACGGTAGTGAGGCCAATGCCAAAAAGATATGGAAGTACCATCGGATCAGCGGTTATTGCCTCCTCTTGCTCTACGCAGCAACAGTCAATGCCGCCACGCAGACAGATTACAATCTCGGCGTCTTGGGCCTGAGGTTGTGGGCGATGATTGTCATTTCTGTACTGTTCATCCTCGGAGTCTACCCGCGCATCAAGAAGCACAAGTTAGGACTCTAATGCGTACCACACTCTGGGAATTTTGAGGGTCGAGAAAGATAAAACTCTATGATGGGGGCTTCTTTCGGGCTGCGTTGGCGCTGGGGTCGAAAGGATATCAAAAGCGTTTTCTCTTTTGCTATTAAACCTTGAGTACGGCATGTGGTTTCTAAGGTCTACTACTCCGGAATCAGTGTTCGCTGCCAGTATGCAAGTCGCCTTCTTGATTTCATTTTCAAATGCCTGGGTTTCTCACATGATAAGATGGAATGCTAGTTTTGTGACAGCTTTAATGTGGTAGCAAATCGAAATTTGTTCTCGTATCTCCGCTTCCTTATGATATTTGCTGTAGGTGATTAGTTTACGACTGCATGGTTTTTTTGTCCACGAGGTCCTAAGGCTACAGAATTAAAATGTGCTATTGGAATCAAGCGCGGGGAACTTCACAATAATTCCCTCCCTATACTTTACCCCTGTTCTTGAACGCATCCGGGGTACCCACAACGCGATATTTGGAAGAGATAGAGTCAAATCATCTTCCTGCTTACCCCTCCTCAGGACGTAGCCACCGTCGTCTTCTTCATCTCCTCAGTCACCCTTATGTCTGCCCCAAGCACAGCGCAACCGCAGAGCCCTCAGCCACCAACGACGACAATGGAAAGGCTGGCCCATCGCATCCACAACACGACGGGCAAGGAACGCCTGCCGCAGATCTGCATCGGCGGCTTCGCCCTGGAACTAGCATGGCACACCCAGGTGGAACGGAGGATATTCAGCACCCCTCTCCCCGCCGTTCGGAGAGCCATGTTGAGAGCTGCAGTGTTCTGGCCTTCGCTGTTTGTGGTCACGGAGCTCGCGCTGAAGTGGGCAGAGAAGGGGGTTGCCATGTACGAGGGGGAGCAGACCCGGCGGCCCGAGGGGTCGGGGATGGATAAGTGAAGAAATTGGATCATCGCTGGAGCTGCCCTACCGCGTGAGCGAGCGCGATGATGCACCAATTCTATGCGCGCCGCCTCTCAGGCGTTTGGGATGAGTACCACCGAGCCGTTATGTTAGGCAAGGCATAGCTCAGAATCTTGTGGTTTACAGGGGTTGCGCTAGTCTACTATGTGTATTGCTGCCAGCCGTTTCGACCCTTAATCAACTGAGTATGGAGTCCTGGAGAGCGGAAAGGCCCAGAAGGAGAACAATCAGTATGGAACTCGAGATTGATGGCTTCAGTTCCCCTCGCGACTCCCCTTAAGCTATATAAATGGAGAATACGACTTGGTACGGCTGAGAAGTCAGGGTCTCATAGTAACTAGAAGCTACAGCATGGAGACGCCACAGAGCCGAAGAGCGCTTATGCCGGGGGCTTACATATCCACATAAGAGTCTAGTACAAGTGTATAGGGCACCCCACCATAGTGGTTCAAAGCTTTGAAACAACCGCCTGGGCTGGGGCGATAGAACAGCGCTTGATTGGAAAGATTTATCCTCTATATCTACCTACTTCGTATATGACTTCGATTTGATACAAGGGGAAAGGGGTAGGAAGGTTCTGCACTTACGTATCCTCCATAGCTGTCTGGGGAAGCCGCCTTCCAGTGTACCATAACACCCCGCACCATCCTGGATTCAGCTTACCAATCTTAGTGCGGCTGTGGAAGGGTCTCTCATTGCCGAGAACGCAACTTGGTAGCGATTACCAACTTTCAAACTTTCATCCCGTTGCTACCTGACGAAAGTAGCAGAACTCCGTTACTCCTATTCAGCATCGACTGCGTTACGGGCGACAGTAGCTTGAGCCCTCTTCGTCCATGGACGATGACCCTCTCAATGGTAAACCAATCACAAGGATCGGCGATGTAGCCACGACTTCCTGTGAGAGATGTCGAAGGCGGAAGATCAAATGTGACAAGACGCAGCCCTGTGCTAGCTGTAAGAAGGCCGGAACGCATTGCATTATCGCAGGCGCCGGCGAGAAACAGAGGTATAACAGCTAGGAATGACCCCAGGCCACCCCACACGTCCTACTAATGGATGTCTTTTTCAGGCCGGTACCCAAGAGTTATGTGACAGCACTGGAGCGTCATGTTGCTTCGCTCGAGCTGTTCATCCAGCGGGTATCCGAAGCGGATAGCGCAAAGAGGGATGAGCTACTTGCTGGCTACGTGCGGAAGCTGGGACAAGCTAGCAGCGACTTGGTCGCTCCGTCAGAAGGCAAATCCGAGTCTATAACGGGCCCTGAACTGGTTCTAGCAAAAGCCCGGGCAGGCCAGCTGAGAAAGCTCCGTACTGGGAATGCGACTCAGTTCTTCGGAGGCACCAGTCTCTTCCAGATTCATACTTCTGATGGGTCATCAATGCCAGCTATTTCATCAGGTGCTATTGCAGTACCAAACCAGGCAACTGCTGATTTATCTCCGCAACCTGATCTGGTAGCCGTATCATTCGGTATTTTTCCATACTCACCGCATCATGAAGTGTCTCAACAACTCATGGCCAATTTCTTCGGTACGTATGAGATTATTCCTGACCCTAATCCCGACCCACCTTTCTTACTTCTATCTCATGCCCTACCTTCCACATGCGCATTTTCCTTCGTGTACATGCTAATAAGGTGTCAGTAAGTATATGACGTCATATGTACCCCTGCGTGCCCATAATAGGGGTTGCGGCCGGTGGATTGACCCCCGGCGATCTTGCCAGATCGCACTCGTTCCTAATTCCTGAGAGACATGCCGAGGAAGCGAGCCCTCCGGTGCATTGAATGTTACTGACCTTAGTAGAAACTCCAATACCCGCATCTCATGTGCTTATATCGTGAGTTCTTCCTTCGTGACTACGATATAGGCGCTGGCCGGTATTACTCAGAGGTGTTGTTATATGCGATCTGTGCCGTGGGAGCCTTAGCAACTGGCGAAGCCTCGATGATGCCAGTCTCCGAGACTTTCGCTTTACAGGCCGAGAGCTTGGTGTATGTTTCGTTAGACCAGCCGGATTTGACCTTGTTACAGGCCCTTATACTCCTCGGATATCGATACATCGGCCATGGCAAGGCTTCCAAAGGCTGGTTATTTTGTGGCATGGCATTCCGATTGGCCCATGAGATGGGCTTGCACCTCGACCCAAGCAACTGGGGTGGCCCTTCAGAATCGCATATCGACCGAGAAATTTCTCGCCGCGCTTACTGGGCCGCTTTCAACGCCGACAAGCATCTCAGTTTGTATTTTGGACGCCCACCAGCTTTGTATCCTCACGAATCTGATGTGCGAAACACGACACGCATCCCGTACCCCGAGAGCTGGCAAAGCCTTTTGGAGACGTACATTGCTCAGGATGTATCTGCCACTGCTTATGAAGACGGGATCGCACTTGCAGGAGCGTTTATCTACCGAGTAGAGCTTATGAAAATTGTGCATAATATGATCGCAGACGTGTTTGAAAACCGCCGCCACCATGCAGATGGTACGGTTCTGGCTGCGACGGCGCAGCGCATTCACGTTTCCCTGAACAAGTGGCTCGCTAACTTGCCTTCAAAACTGCACTGGAACCAATGGAGCAACGGTCAAATCCAACCGTTTGTACTGCATCTTCAGTAAGAAAGCCCTCCCCCGGAGGTATAATTTAACTCACACACGATAGCATGCTCTTTCATACTGTAATGATAATTCTCCACAGACCACCACGGCACCTTTTTAACAGCCCGGGTATAGCCACCAGCGATGACGTAGAGTTCTGTTACGAGTCCCTGCAGGCCATTCTAAAGCTGCTGAAAACTTATTCAAGATTCTACAAGTACTCGGCCCTGCCGCTTGATTTCGTCCACACCCTCTCGGTAGCGGCCGGTACGATCCTTATGAAGCGGAGTCTCGAGAACCTTCCAGCAGGCGATAGCAGCATCTCTAAGGCGATGGACACAGTCTTGGATGCTATGCAGGAGATCAGGCATACCTGGCCGTGCATCGTCGAGATACGCGAAAGCGTGTTGCAAGCCATGCGGACTGAGGACCGGACGTCTTTCGAAGCGGACCAGGACCCCATCCTCGACTTCGGATTCCTGACCAGCATGGGGTCGTCTGGCGTTCTACCGGCGGAGCCAGGAGGATTGAATCTCCGCCTGTCGGATGTCGACCTCACCATGCTGATCCCCGATGAGTATGTAGCAGGCCAGTTTACGTGGGACGCAACCCCAGCGCACCCGGCTCCAGATCAAAATGGGCACACCTGAGCCTTTTTATGTGAATTAGGGTATGGTTCTAAGGGTAGGAGGCTATGACATAGGTGTTGTCTTGGATACGGCTCGAATCGACGGGTAATGAACTGACCATATAGTTTTCCTTAGATATTCGGATGATATGATATCAGATATACAAGTATATATTTGCTTAACTGGAGAACTCTAATTCCTATGCCAGGATTCGCCTCTCCAGCTCTAGCATCCCGGTTGCGAGCTGAACATCTCCGATTTTAGCACATGCCCGACTCCGCACTTTAATTAGACATACCATGAATGTTAACAAATTCTGTCCAGGTTGCTTTAGCTATTCCTCAGCCTAGGTCGAGAACCGTAACACTCGCACAGGTATTATCCAAGCAAGCTTAAAGTGGCGCGGCACTATACTTTTGTATCCTACTTTGCAATGATATCATCGTCCCTACAGTCCAGGACGAGCATATGCCCAGGGGTATGGGACATCACTGTGCCCCTGATACCGGCCTTCATGACTGCCTCTTGGGGCGTTACGCCACAAGCCCAAAACACAGGCAGCTCCTGTTCTGAGCCACGTAACTTACCCAGGGGACTGCTGTCCTCCGCCTGTGGGGCCTCGCCCCATTCAGGGTTATCGATATCCCTGATCCCCAACCTCGCCAGCGCATCCCAACCGAACGCAATAGGCTCGCCGTGCGTAACGTTATATCCTCTCGTAATCTCCTGCACCTTCTCGATGTCTGAGGCCCGGTAGGGTCGCATCGAAACTACATAGGTGGCGTCCGTGAAGACGCCAGCCGGACACAGCGGCACGGTCGTCCGATACATCGGCACATTCCGCCCCAGGGCCGTGTGTCGCGGCGTCAGGCCCGCGGCGGCGAGGGCGGACTCGAAGCTGAAGGAGCAGCCGATTAGGAAGGCGACGTGGTCGTCGGTCCAGCGGTCCGCGATGCCGAGACAACCCCGCTCGACGACCTCGGCGTCCCGGTACACGTTGTACCGCGGGGCGTCGCGGCGGACGTCGCAGTCGGGTGCGATGATCTGCAGGCCCGAGAGGCCGGCGACGTGCGACCGGAACGCGTCGTACCGTCCCGGCTCGGAGGACTCCGCGAGCAGCGGGCACGGGACCGGGTTGCGGGCGCACAGGAGCCGGAAGTCCGCGGCGTAGCGCGACGGCAGGATGATGAGGTTTGCTTGGACGTACGTGGGCGCCAGTCCGGACGTCGGGGCCGTTAGGGCGTTGCTCCGAGCAGCTAGGCGGACATCGCGGCCAGTAGTGGTCCTCGGAAATCTTGAGGCTGGTCTCGGTGTTGATGCGTTCCCTGGTAAGGACTCAGGGGTCGGTTTCACAACGAGAGTAGCCATTAAGAGCGACGTTCACATCGGTGGGGTTGTTTGCGCAACATCATCATTTCGAACTGGGAAGTCCCGATGCTGTCTTCAAATATCGTTCTTCGACTACTTTCCCGCGCCCATCGAGCGAGGTTGCGCCAAGGGCAGATAGATAATCCGTGTGTCGAAGAGGCAAGCCAGCCACTTATGTCGCCTGTCTTTGCCCATTGAGCATGTTATTAGAGTCGAGACGGACTTCCAGCTCCGCTCCCTTAGACCCGGTTATCTTGCCCACATATCCAACTATCTAAACCGTCGGCTACGCCCTGTCAGCCGTAACTACGTAATGGTGAGGTTAGTGAGAAGCTAATGCCTGAGGCCACATACTTTTCACCGTAAACGTCGCGAGAAGGGTGCGGAACACGCGAAGAGATGGAATGGGTATCCATGGTCGCCAGCCAGCTCCTGCCAGCAAGCGTAGGAAGTCTCTGCTGTAGGTATTCGGCTGATGTCGATTGGAATACCTGTTTACTGTAGTAAACGAGCTGGGATGAAGAATGCTGTCACGCGCGGTCTTCCAGTGGGTAGGAACCCCACAGCATGGGACAATTCTCGAGACCCATTTAGCATAAAACTGTCCATGAGCTGTCACCGTCGTAGATCCGGGACCAGCCCGAAATGATTTTCCTGTAGAGAAAGACGATCCTACCTGCATAGGGTTCGGCCATTTTTTAAGTCGGATACCTCGGTAGGAGAACTTAATGAGTGCTTCTTCTCTTTGGAACCTGTGAGTTAAAGTGCATGGCGCGATCCCGTGACACTTTTAAGCAATCACATTGCAGAGTTCTTTTGCAATGTGCGATGAGCCTAGTAAGCGGTGACCCTGACTATAGAGAACCCTTTAGGTAGTTGTCAAGTTTGCATTGAGCTTGGTCTATAATACCTCACCCTCCTTCCGGGTTCCCCCACCATACTACTACGCATGCATGAAATCCACCAACCAGCCTAGCGGTGCATCTCTCCGTTTGGGTAGGCGAATGCTCCGAAGTCTCTGATAGGCAGCCTCCTGACCGTCATGTGCGGAGATCCGGTCCCCGCCAGGGTGGCATTTACCGTAGTAGCTTAGAGAGGGAGTTGCACAGCACGGAGCAGCCGGTTTCGCTCGTTCCCGCGGTTCTCCCGGCAAACAGTGCCGAAGGAAGAGGACGGGACACTTCTTCGCCCTCCATCTGAAAGATGGTGGTCAAAGTAATCGATAGTGTCAATGGTGTATCATGGGTCCTATTATCCATCTATAAGCGTATCAGTTCATTTTGGCCAGCACCTTGCTTGTACCTATGAGACGTCATGGCCATCCCTTCAAGCATACACTACCGCCTTACTTCGTATGCAGGAAATTGGCTGTCCAGGTCTTGCGTCCCGGGGAAATGGGATTGTCTGTTATAAATAGCGGCGTTATAACACGGACCTTATTTCTCTCCTGGTTCCGTGGAGACCAATCGTAGGTGCATCTAATAGATAATAGAGATGTCTATTGTTAAAGACTCTGTTACAACCGCATGTAGACGAGTGCCGCGTGCGGCCGTAAGATACAAACAAGCAGGAAGGCAGATTGGGCTTCAAAAACCTTCTTATGCTATCGTAGAAAAGGCTCTGCTATGCAGGGATCGTATAGGTAGGCGATTGCACTATTTCGTAAACTCGTAGATGGGGTATCGCTGCAATTGGCGAACTCCAACCCCATACCTGCTTCTGATCGCCCAATTCGCAGGATTGGCATCTTATGCTAGGAGATCATATTCAGGTCTTCCGGTTGCGATTACTGATATCGCCAACATTATATGCCGGGAATGGGAATATAGAAATAAAGTATGGATAAAGAAGGCGCTGTTCAAATTGGCAGATTGGAAGTCACGGTACTCATGATTCTCTGGCAGCCCTGGGTAGGTGCCCATACAAGGCCCTCGAGCTATCAATACCATATGTCTTAAAATGCGCGGACCCGTATTTAGATTCCTGTCAGCCTCATTCACAAGGCCTATCATATAGATCAGGCGGCAGGACCATATTTAATAATCCTCTACAACTAACGATGCCTTCATAATAGGTACATCCCTATCTAGTTGCACACACAGTATCTACAGTATATACGTGGTTATGATATGCACCGCAGGAGCGGAGTGATGTAGTTACAATTCAGGATTAGTAGAGTTAGCGTATACTAGCTAGCCCCCTTGGGTCACTACTGCGGCAGCCAGGTACATCATACTTACCGATCTGGAAGCATCCTTCCATTCTGTCTGATTCATTTATCCCCTGGGGTTATTATCAATGTCTACTGCTGTGTAATCTTTGTATATGGGGTTGCAAGTTGATTGGCCTAGGAACTACTCGTCAGCTTACTTCAGCTCACTAGCTGTCAAACAACCGTCATCGTGCCTTCATTTTTCCTGTCGGTATCTGTAGTCGAACTTAAAACTCAGCGGTTCTAAAGAGGCGAATAGAACTAAGTCAGGTACAACATCTTTTGAGACTTTCTAAACAGAACCCCCCTTTTCACGTCTTAATGACAGACTCCGGTTTACATAGGTAACTTCTACTTGAAAAGAAAGCAAAAAGTCCGGCACGGTGGGTGGCTGGGTTGGTGGGCTGGAAGCAGTGAGTATGTACATCGATAGAGAATTTATATACTTACAGACTATGCATGTAGGCTTTCTATAGGTATTCTTTACATGCTGTAACTTTAACGGGCCAGTTCACGTTAGGTCATCAATGGTTGGCCTCTGTTACGCTCTAACTACGTCATCGCGCTTTGCTCTTTAACGGTACGTAGTTTGCAGTGCAACAGTCAAGGACCCTCCTCAGCTCCAGCATTTTTCTTCAACCACCTGCCCGCCCTGCGTGTGGTCGGTTGCATTTGCCTACCCAAGTAAACTGCCTACGTTACTAGGTAATTTGCAGTGCGGCCCCCAAATGAAGCCCTCCGGTCGATTGATTGAAATCGATTCCCTTTGGAGATAACAGTTTTTTTCAACGAATGGGTTCGTAAAAAGACGCCATTGCCGTTATTGTACTACGCCTCCCAAGCAAAGATCTACCGAGTCTTGTCCCTTACCATAACTCACTAATCCCAAAGCCCACCCTGTCTGTAATATAGGTCATCATCGGAACGAACAACCACGCAAACAGAACACATTCCATATTGCCTGCCGGTCAACCACATACCTGCCTACCGCCGTTATCCATTCTACCTACTAAACACTAACTGCTACTGCTACTACCTACTTCCTATGAGTAGTCACTAAAATTCCCAGCGAATGCCGAGTCACGAGACTTTCGTCAAACCTAGAACTGGTGGTGCCCGATACCGTTGTTGTATGGGGGGCGCTTGATGACATCTTTTTGAGGAATGCCAACCCCTAATGACGAGTATCGAGATCTTAGCGAACCAGAGCCGCACCGTTCCTGCACCGTCCCGCCGGGTTCTGCGGATACCGCGCTGCGAGACAATGATAACTTAATTGCCACCCGAAGCCCGACTGCTGAGCCTCGCGACATCCAAACTCAGCAGGAAGAGGAGGATAGTTCGCCACCAGATTCAGGGTCCATGTTGCGTCTACCAACCATCGGAGAATCGCCTGTGCCGGTGGATACTTCTGTGACGACGGGTTCCGAATTCGAGACGACAAGTCCTGAGGTCCATCGAGTCAACGCCGACGAGGTGAACGAGGTGAACTTACGCGGTGGCGGACTGGAGGGGCCAGATGCTGGGAAACCCTCGTCTCTAAAACAGACTTCACAGTTTGAAAAAGATGCGTCGCCGGGAGCGGCAGCGAGTGCTGCAATCATACAGAAGAGGAAAAGCAAGGAGGTCAGCATTTCCGAAAACTCGCCGGAAATCATTCAGAGTCAGCGGTCCATCATCGCATACAGAGAACGCCTTGCCCGTGACATTGAACGGCGGGAACTAGCATCCAAAAGTCCGCCGATGTCGAGCTCTGCCAAGCCAAATATTTCACCTGTTCGGGAGGAATTATCAATGTCGCCAACGCCGGGAGCAGATCTCACCACCGCTTCGACCGAATCTAGCAAGACAGTTCGTGACGGTACCACTCCTGGCTTCGCAGCTCGAACGCCATCCTACCCGTTTCCTTCTATGGGCACGCCTGGCTTCAACGCGTTGAATCTGCAGAAGACTTCGAGCCCACTGCTGCGCTCAGCTGGCGGGGAATTTGAGAGCCTCGCTCTCCATGATGTAATGCGATCTGATCCTTCTACACCAGCTTCTGCGATGACGTTTCAGCCCACTGGACGTACCCAAATCCCGGAAAACTTGGAATTTCCTACGCCAAATCTCTATGACTTGGCTTTGATGCTCTCGGCGGAACCTGGCTTGGACGCCTGGTGGAATAGTGTTGTCCAGATACTGACCCAGTATTACAAAGCCGAGAGAATAACCCTCTCCCTACCTGCCGATGCCACTGACATTGACAATGTGCCCTGGGGTCAGAAAGCCACGTACAACGCGCATGAGGAAGACGAGTTGAGTATGGCCTACATGGCGAGGGGCAGCAGTATGGTCCCGAGCAGCACTGATGGTCTGTCTGAGTCGGTGGCGAACGTGGATGACGGCCAGAAGTTGGAAGAGCCGGCCAGGCCAGGTATTCAAAATCGACACTCTTTCACGGCTTATGAAGACAAGCAGGAATCACGGAGGGCCGAGGCGACGGGTTCGTCATCGGCGGCACGTAGACCGTCACCAATTATGCGAAGCAAGAGTTATTTTCCTATGACAGATCAGCTTAGCCGCAGCGCGCCATCTGCGACTCTAAACAAACAGGCTCTCGAGGAGCACGACGCTGTTGAAGAACAACAACCCATTCCAAGCTGGGAGGCACCACTCATCTCAGGCAGGGAAGTGAAAGGGAGGGTACTTCCCGTTCTACAGGCGTTGGATCTCGAGGCTGATCCGCTCATCGATCACAATGGAATACGCCGTGTGATAGAGCGAGGCAAGGTTATCGCTCTTACTCGCAACTACCCCTATCTTGACAGGGCTGCGGTCGAAAAGGCAGACGACGCCAAGACAACCCCGTATGAAGAGGTGAAGAAGAAGACGAGGAGGTCTGCCGGTCCCGAATATGCGTCGAAGTTATCATCGCTGTTGGGTAACGCCGCCACTTCTCGCTCCACTAAACGCAGTAGGCGACCTCTCTCCATAGAGAAGACAAAAATGGCGAGTCTTCTGTCGACAATTGATGACCTGCCGCCGAGGCCCCCTACGCCGAGGTTTGAAGAGTATGAACAAGCTCCGCCATCACCGTGGTCTCAGTCTCCTGCGCCATCGCCTGCTGTCAGGGCCGATCCGTCCGAGAATCCGTTCTTTACGGATGCCGTAGTCGACGAGGAATCCTTCAATCCAGCCCCGAGTCCGCAGGACTATACGTCGATGCAAACACCAGAGACCATTGGTGTTGACAATTCCTGGACGGTCCTTCACGTTCCTTTGAACCACATTTTCCTCTCCAAACCCAGCGAGACCTTCAAGTTGGATTCGTCTGTGTTGGAACACAAGAGCCACATGCGCAATCCGTCGAGAAAACTGGAGAACGGCGCCTCGTCAGATCAAGTCCCATCACCATGTTCGCTTAAGGCCAACCGCCGGCCGCCTATTGCAATTCTATCTATCTTGACCCCGGTTATCCCCTATCCCTCTAACCTACGACACTCCTTGGATCACTTGGCGCCACATTTGGCCACTTCGTTCAATTTATGCCGCCATTATACAACGCTTGAGACTGAAGTCTCGGGACTTCGCCGAAGAAGGCCGTCCGCTGCTGGATTCGGTGGTATAGACCACGAGGGACGGCCTTTGGCAGATCCAACTATAGTTGCTCAGCTTAATCTGGGTTCGTCCGCGGGTCTGTCGCAGTCTTCGGTTACGGGTAGCATTACTAGTCCAAGTGACTATTCCGCGCCCTCACGGAGCATACCTGGCTCACAGGGCGGTACTCCGACGTGGGAGCCAGGTTCCTTTGGGCTGATCGTGGACAGGCGAACACCTGCCAGTCCTGGTCCGACGGCAGGGGAGGGCTATTTCAATTGGAGGCCTCGGAGCCAGGGTGTTTCTGGAGACGTACCTACGGGAACGTCGGCTCAGCGCGCTGTTCGAGGCAAGGAGGCGCCGCCTACCGCTGACAAGCAACACAGACGGTCGAGTAGCCTTAGAGCCTCGCTGGACGCACAGTCTCCTGCCGTCGATGCCGGTGTTCCAGATAATGCAAGCGGGAATGTACGCACTTCCGATGAGATAGCTTCCCAAAAGACCACCGAAGGGCAAACGACAAGCAGTTCTGGCGATGCGAAGAACAAGACTGAAGAACACCGTAATCAGCAGGATGCTGATCAGACGCGGAGACGCCTGCCTGTTCAAGGGGCGACCCCACAAACCGGCCATAAGCATACGTTGTTGCACTCGTATGGCGGTGATTTTGCGACAACTTTCCAGTCCTTACCGTCAAGCACGTCACTGCTTTCGAGGCCTATAATGCCCTCCCCCGTCCAGCCCTTCACCGGAGCTGGATCCGTGAGTATGGCGCCACCTTCAGACAGATTGAAGAGTTTGATGCTCGATACACTTCCCGTACAAGTATTCGTGGCTTTGCCGGATACGGGAGCAATCGTATGGGTGAACAGCAGGTACTTGGTCTACCGAGGGCAGACAGTTGCGGACCTCGTAGCCGACCCCTGGGGTAGCCTTCATCCTGACGATCGCGACGAGTACCTTCAGGCTTGGAGCCAGTCTCTCCGAACAGGTGACGCCTTCGACCGGGTTATTCGCCTTCGTCGCTTTGACGGCGCTTATCGCTGGCACCAAGCTCGTGCGATCACGTCACGGGACAAACGAGGTGTCATCGTACAATTCATAGGTTCTTATATGGACATACACGACCAGCATATCGCCAAGTTAAAAGCAGTTCACCAGCACGAAATCGAAGCATCGGAGGCCAAGCACCGCCTTCTAGCAAACCTAATCCCTCAGATCATTTTCACCGCGACAGAAGAGGACGGAATCACTTTTGCGAATGAGCAGTGGTTCTCATACACAGGCCAGAGCTCTGAAAGTTCTCTTGGTCTTGGTTTCATAGATTTCGTGCATCCAGACGATCTAGCGAAGTGCCGAATACCCACTAACCGTCCGCCAGCGACTCCGGCGACAGAACAAGACAGTATGGACACGCCGTCGGAACATACATCTTCGACAATAGGGAAAAAGCCTTTGTTCAATTCAACTCCTACAAAATCATCTGGCGCGCCAAATGCTCGAGGGCCCCCGTTGTCTCGGAATAGCAGTTCTAGTGCTAGCTCCACCTACGATCTCCCTACCGCGGAACTCAACGAGCTGGCCAAAAAGGGCATTATAAAAGTTACGACAGACAGCAACGGTCGTCTCTCGTACACTACGGAGTTGAGACTAAGATCTAAGACGGGTGAGTACCGTTGGCATCTTGTGAGATGCGTCGAAATCGATAATATCGACTTTGTTGGCAACGGAGCCAGCTCCTACTTTGGCTCTGCGACCGATATTAACGATCATAAGCTGCTGGAGGCGAAGCTTAAAGAGGCCATGGAGTCGAAGGGCCGATTCCTTAGCAACATGTCTCACGAGATCAGGACACCTCTCATCGGCATCTCTGGCATGGTGAGCTTTTTGCAGGACACGGCACTCAACGAGGAGCAGAGAGACTTCACAAATACCATCCAGACCAGCGCAAACAGCCTCTTGATGATCATCAACGACATATTGGATCTGTCGAAAGTGGACGCCGGAATGATGAAGCTGAAGTATGAATGGTTTCACACTCGATCCCTGATCGAGGATGTGAATGAGCTGGTCTCGACAATGGCGATTGCGAAGCGACTCGAGCTCAATTATATTGTCGAAGAGGACGTCCCTTCGTGGGTAAAGGGTGACAAAGTTCGAATACGCCAGGTGCTCCTCAATGTCATTGGGAACGCTATTAAATTCACTTCTGAGGGAGAGGTCTTCAGCCGTTGTAGGGTCGTTTCAACGAACGACGCTGAGCTTGGCGATAACCAGATCATGCTCGAATTCTCAGTCATAGATACCGGACGGGGTTTTACCAAGGAAGAGTCTGAGCTCATTTTCAAGCCCTTCAGTCAGATCGACGGCAGCAGCACTCGACAACACGGGGGCAGTGGACTAGGTCTTGTCATATCTCGGCAGCTCGTCGAGCTTCACGGTGGTAAAATGGATGGGACCGCGGTGCCAGGGAAAGGATCGACGTTCACTTTCAGCGCAAAGTTCGGCTTGCCTAGCCCAGCTGACAACCCCGGCATCACCTGGACCCCCCCAATGACTGCGTCCACCTCATCCACAGTTGTGGACAAGCCCCTTCCAAGCGCCAAGTCGTTCCTGCTACGGAGGACGACGGATATGTCGCCGAGTGCTAGCCCCAGCTCGGACGCTGAAGTGACTTCGCCTCCTCTTACATCTTCTGCTGGCTCGGATCCTTCCGTGCGCTCTACACGTACGGTACAAACATCCAGGTCATCTATCTCTTCCGTCAATACTGGGCTTGTGCGTTTTAGCGAAGCTGCAAAGGCTAGTGGACAAGACCTCTCGCAGATGCAGCTTGAGATGCCATCTGGGAAGATGTCGCCTCAGGTAACACCATACGAGAGTCCGGCGCCGTTCCGCCCCCCGATGTATTCAATCCTCGTCATATGTCGACAGAAGTATAGCAGGGAAGCGATTGTCAAACACATTGAGATGACACTGCCAAAAGACATTCCGCACCAGATTACAGCCATGACCAGCGTGGCAAAGGCTGAAAAGTTGATAGGAGGACACGAATCTGTCACGTTCACTCACGTCGTCCTGAACTTAGGCTCGGCCGAGGAAGTCATCGATGTGATTGACCAGATCATGAGCCGCTCCGGAGACAATTCGTCTGTCCTCGTGCTGTCCGATTCTGCTCAAAGACAGGCTGTCCTCAAGTTGGCGTCTGATGCCAAATATCAGCAGCTCTGGGCGGAGAAACGTATCAACTTCGTATACAAGCCGGTAAAACCGTCTCGTTTCGCTGCCATCTTTGATCCTGGCCATGAGCGCGATCTGAGCGTCGATCTGAACCGCTCCAGCGCCGCACAAATGGTTGAAAGTCAGAAACAGAACTACCTGGACGTCGAAAAACGCATCGGCAACAAAGGTTATAAGGTCCTCCTTGTCGAAGACAATCCGGTGAACCAGAAGGTATTGGTTAGGTATTTGAAGAAAGTCGGTATTGATGCGGAAATTGCTGCCGACGGTGTGGAATGCACAGACAAAGTCTTTTCTCAGCCACCGAATTACTACTCCCTCATACTCGTAAGTGTTACAGGTGTCATCTATGTCTACGCCTTAAAGCTAACAGATACGACTTCAGTGTGATCTCCATATGCCTCGGAAGGACGGTTATCAGGCTTGTAGAGAGATCCGAGAGTGGGAACAAGATGGCAAACATACCAAGTTGCCCATCATAGCACTTTCCGCGAATGTCATGTCGGATGTCCAAGAAAAGTGCGTCGCAGCAGGTTTTAGCGATTATGTCACGAAGCCGGTGGACTTCGTCGACCTTAGCAATGCCATGTCGAAGTACTTCTAGTTCACCTAGAAGCGAGTGGTGAGTATTCCACGTTACAAGCATTTCGTGGCGTTTTTCTCAGGAGAGCGCATATTACACCGCAACGCATCATCGTCCAATCATGATTAGAGTGAGCCTGCATTTTATTTGGGGAGGGATGTACAAAAGAAAAACCTGGTGAAGGGACACACAAAAGGATAGTCTAGAAGTCGGCACAACTCGCCTATCGAATGCCTTTCTTGTGGAAGAAAGGGGCCAGGCATTACGAGGAGACACCGCTTATCGGGTTACTTTGACGCCGCGGATGGTACAATCCGGATGGGAAGCAAGCGGCCGAGCGAGGTCGGCCAGTGTGAGAGACAGTGAGTGGTATTTCAAACTTGCATGGATTGGGCTCGCTACATACCCTGTTATTGCGATATTACGATTCATGGCTCGGCGAGGCAATTAGGCGCCCAACCGGAGGAGTCGGCTGGTTCCTGGCGTCTTTTTTCACTCTACTCGGGGTAAAGGTGGGGGACTAGTTAGTTGTTGTTGCTAGATCCGGATGGCACCCGGGGTCGTACGTATATCCCTCTCAAGCTCCCACGTGCATATTTTTAGCGCCATCAATAGAACGATGTATTACGATCTCGTAACATCTAGTTCGATGTTTGTTCTCTTCTCCTAGGTGCGGTGGTAGTTCAAGTCGTGTATGTGTGTGAGAGATAAGAGCTGATGGACCGATCTGAGCGAATAGGGGGTAGCTCGGCTTCGGTTGGGATAAGAGAGAGGACAAAGGAGAGAGAAATACGGCATCTAGTACGGAGCAACGGTGGTGTGCAGTAGACAGACTGGTATCACCGATGCATTCGCAAATATAATAATTTCCCGGAGATGCTCATCCGATCTCTGGCTAGAGCCCGTCAACTTCTAAGTTGTAAAAGCCCTTTTGCCCCATCTCTATACACTAGATGGGCACGTCATTGAGAACTAGCCACTTTAAAGTATATACGAAGTAGACAGGAAGGACAACATCTGAACCAACCTCGCAGACTGGGCTCTACCGTAATGAGATGTAATCCTGGAGTACTGCTAGTTCTATTAATCGGCTATCATGCAGACATAATTCAAATAATCTTGCGAGTTGTGACAGGAATATCGGGGTTCTCCTACATGGGGACGGTAGGTATATGGAGTTAGCTGCATTACATAATAATGCACGGACCCCTGCGCGTAGGTACAGCAAAGTACGTACCCGGCGAAACCTTTTCTCCATTTTCACGGGGAGCTCCTCCAAAAAGTTGCTAGGGGACGATTCACATCTGGGTCGTCAAACAAGCTACGCCAACACCACATCTCTCGAACGCGGTAATACACGGTTCCGTCCTTAGTGCGAAGTAATAGGGCAGAAGAACTCCTAATATTTTTCAAAACACAAGTAGCTTTTCCGGGGACGGCCTCTACACTCTTTCAAGATGCAGGCGCCCGTTGTGGTTATGAGTGAGCCCCTCCATCCCCTCCTATGAATAGCTCTCTCCAAGCAACACGTCTGGACGGCACGATACACTGAGATGATACTGACCAGTCACCCTAGACACCCAGAGTGGTGAGAGACAGACCGGCCGGAAAGCTCAACTGTCCAATATTGCTGCTGCAAAGACGTATGCCCTGCGCCTTGCCCCGCCCCGTTTCCGCCGCTGCCCAATACTAATGCCTGCATTTTCCTGCCCCTAGCGTCGCCGACATTATCCGATCATGTCTCGGTCCCAAGGCCATGTTAAAGATGTTGTTGGACCCCATGGGCGGTATAGTACTTACGAATGACGGCCACGCTATTCTGCGCGAGATCGAGGTCTCCCACCCCGCCGCAAAGAGCATGATCGAGCTTAGTAGGACACAAGATGAAGAAGTCGGCGACGGCACGACATCGGTTATTATTCTGGGTAGGCCTCCCCTTTGCCTAGGCCATTTCGGCGCTGCGTATCTCTGACTGCATTAGGTGGTGAGATCCTAGCACAGGCTCTACCCCAGCTCGAACGGAACATACACCCCGTCGTCATCATTTCCGCCTTCAAACGTGCCCTGAAAGACGCCCTCGATATTATCGACGAGATCTCCCTACCTATCGACATCAACGACGATAAGGCCATGAACAGCCTAATATCTTCCTCCATCGGCACCAAGTTCGTGTCCAGATGGTCTGATCTGATGTGCAGCCTAGCCCTTAATGCCGTCCGGACTGTTACCTGGGAGGTCAACAACGGCAAGCGTGAGGTCGACATCAAGCGATACGCGCGTGTGGAGAAGGTACCCGGTGGTGAGATCGAAGACAGCAGGGTATTGGACGGCGTCATGCTGAACAAGGACATCACCCACCCCAAGATGCGAAGGCGGATCGAGAACCCGAGAATTATCCTGCTGGACTGCGGCCTGGAGTACAAGAAGGGAGAGTCGCAAACGAACATCGAGATCACTAAGGAAGAGGACTGGAACCGCATCCTACAGATAGAGGAGGAGGCAGTTAAGTTGATGTGCGAGGCCATCCTGGCTTTCAAACCAGACCTAGTCATCACAGAGAAGGGCGTCTCGGACCTGGCACAGCATTACTTCATGAAGGCCAACGTCACAGCGCTCCGGAGAGTACGAAAGACGGACAACAACAGAATAGCCAGAGCGACGGGTGCAACCATTGTGAACAGGGTGGAGGACATTCAGGAGTCGGATGTCGGCACCCAGTGCGGCTTGTTCGAGATCGAGAAGATCGGCGACGAGTACTTTACCTTCCTTACCAAGTGCAAGTCGCCCAAGGCTTGCACCATCCTTCTGCGGGGACCCTCGAAGGACATCCTGAACGAGATCGAGCGAAACCTGCAAGATGCCATGGGCGTTGCTCGCAATGTCATGTTCCACCCGAGGTTATCGCCCGGCGGAGGCGCAACGGAGATGGCAGTCGCCGTGAGGTTAGGGCAGCTGGCGAAGAGCATCGAGGGCGTGCAGCAATGGCCCTACCGGGCGGTCGCTGATGCCTTAGAGGTCATTCCCAGAACGCTCATCCAGAACGCGGGCGCCAGCCCGGTGAGAGTGCTCACCGAGTTGCGGGCCAAGCAATCCGAGGGCAAGAGCTCGTGGGGTATTAACGGCGAGACTGGTAGCATCGTGGATATGCAGGAGTACGGCATTTGGGAGCCCGAAGCAATCAAGCTGCAGAGCATCAAGACCGCTATCGAGGTAAGCTATCGGCTCTTCCAGGACTGGTTTGGACGGGATTCCTATACTGACCTAAATATACAGGCCGCCTGCCTTCTACTTAGAGTGGATGACATTTGCAGTGCCAAGAAGGCACAACAAGTCGGTGCTCCAGGCATGGGCGGTGGAGATGAATGACTTAACGACTTTTAATGCGTGAAGAATGGCGATGCAAGGCAATGCCGGAACGACCCATAACCTCCATGTACCATCAGATGGCCCTAAAAGGTTCACTGAGATAGATAAAATAAAGCGCCTTGCCGCCATTAGATGTAGAAGTCGTCTCTTATTGGTGACCATTTTGTCCATGTTTTGGTTGACACTGACGACCGAGCCCTGGCAAATTACCCCTTAGAAAATGCCCGAGGCGTAAGTAAGGAGATGACCCGGCGGAGGCTTCCATATAAATCATAATAAGAGCCTGAGAGTTAAGTCAAACTAGAACGAGTGTGACGGTCTGCCGGTGTGGTTAGTTGTGGTGCGAGGACAGGGTCCGTCGGTGGAACAGTGGCCTTGCAACATATCGAGGATATTATAACAGGAGACTCCGGGTTGCAATCCCGAGTCAGGGCACTAAGTTGGATTTCACCGGCGTTGACTTTTTGCTCGTTTTCCCTTCCGTTCCCCTAACAAACGCCCTCCTCACTAGGGGGACCATCATTTCTGTCTGTCTGGTCGTCTGGTCGTACAAATCAATCAATCAATGGTGCTCCTCCCACCTTTACAGCCGAAAAAAAAAAAAAAAAAAAAAAAAAACAAAA